>CAUYRH010117065.1:0-89802 GCA_963574655.1 Perodicticus potto | reverse complement strand
AGCTACTTGGGAGGCAGAGGCAGGAGACTCACTTGAGCCCAGGAATTGGAGGCTGCTGTGAGCTGTGATGCCACAGCACTCTATCCAGGGTGACAGCTTGAAGCTCTGTCTCAAAAAAAAAAAAAAAAATGTCTATTCACTTTTGTTGGAATGAAGTGTATTATAAATGTCAGTTAAGTTAAGTTAGTTGATAGTGTTGTTCAAATTTACTATATATCCTGGCTTTTTTTCTATTTGCTTGTTCTATCAATTATTAAGAGAAGGATATTGAAATATCTCCAACTATAATTGTGAATTTGTTTATTTATCTTTGTAATTCCATCAGTTTTTACCTATTGTATTTTGAAACTCTGCTATTAGGTATATAAATGTCTGGGATTATTATGTCTTCTTGGTGAATTAACCCCTTTATCATTGCGAAATGACTATCATTATCTCTAGTCATATTTTTTACTTGAAATCTACTTTGCCTTACATTAATATAGCCATTTCAGCTTTCTGTTGATTGTTGTTAGCACTGTATACCTTTATTCATCATTCTACTTTAAACCAATTTGTATCATTATAGTTAAAATGAGTTTCTTGCAGACAACATATAGTTTAATCTGTTAAACAGTTTGATGAAAACATTTCAGATTGTATATGAAACCAGCACATTGTACCCCTTGATTGCACTAATTTATGCAGCTATGATTTAATAATAATTAAAAAAAAGAATTAAAGAGATGTACAATTTAGTGGTCAAAAAATAAAAAATAAAAATAAAAATAAAAAAGATCAGCCATTAAAAAAAAAAAATCTTGACCTTCTAATTGGTATTTTTGACTATTTACATTTAATGTGATTATTGATATGATTGAATTAAAATGTACTTTCTTACTGTTTGATTTGTATTTGTCTCATGTGTTTGTTCTCTTTCCCCTCTTTTTTCTGAATTATTTGGATTGGGTATTTTTATGATTTTATTTTTATCTCCTTTATGGGCTTGAGTAACTGTAACTTTTTAAAAATGGTGACTCAGGCCAGGTGCGGTGGCTCACACCTATAATCCTAGCACTCTAGGAGGCTGAGGTGTGTGGATTGCTGGAGGTCAGGAGTTAGATGCCAGCCAGAGAAATATAAACATCACATCCCCAAAAAAAAAAAAAAAAAAAAAAAAAAAAAAAATAGCCAAGCATTGTAGAGGGTGCCTGTGGTCCTAGCTACTCAGGAGGCTGAGGCAAAAGAATCACTTGAGCCCAAGAGTTTGAGATTGCTGTGAGCTATGATGCAACAGCACTCTACTGAGGGCGACAAAGTGAACCTCTGTTTCCAAAAATAAAAAAAATTTTTTTTAAATAAAAAAAAATTGATCACTTTGGGTTTATAGTATACACTTTAACTTATCCCAGTCTACAAGTAATAATATACCATTTCACATATAGAATAAAAGCTTTACAAAAGCATGCTTTTATTTCCTCTCTTTGACCTTCATGCTATTGTTGCCATACGTTTCACTTCTATATATGTTATACACCCAGAATACTTGTTATTGTTTTTGCTTTAATCAATAAATTATCTTTTAAATATATTTTATAAAATAAAAAAATGATTGGCTATTTTACTGCATAGTTATGTTTCCAGATGTCTTTCTTTATTCTTTTGTGTAGATCCAGATTTCTATCTGGTGTCAATTTTCCTTCTGTCTCAAGGATTTCCTTTAACACTCCTTGTAGAGCAAGTCTGCTATTAATGAATTCTTTCAGCTTTTTATTTGGAGAAAGTCTTTATTTCATCTCCTGTTTTGAAATGTATTTTCACTGGTTATAGAAGTCTAAGTTGACAGGATTTAGGTTTAATTTTTTACATTCTGTACTTTAAAGATTTTATTTCACTGTCCTCTAGCTTGAAATATTTCCAATAAGACGTCTGTTGTCCTTCTTTGTTCCTTCATATGTAATGTGTCTCTTTTGCTCAGCTATTTTTCAGATTTTCTTTTTATCACTGGTGTTAAGCAATTTTATCTCATGTCTTGGTAAAATTTTATTCCCTGGTTCTTGGGCTTGATTGCTTTGAGATTTTTAAATCCATGCTTTATAGTTTTTATCAAATTTGGGAAATTTGATTAATGCTTCAAATATTTTTATGCTCCCCTCCTCTTTTAGGAACTCTAATTTTAAATATGTTAGACTGCTTAAAGTTGTCCCAAGCTCTTTGATCATCTGTTCATTTTTTAAAAAATACTTTTTCTCCCTGTTTTTCAATTTTGAATAGTTTCTATTGTTATGTCTTCAAATTTACTACTCCTGGGTGGCGGCTGTGGCTTATTGAGTAGGGCACCAGCCCCATATACTGAGCGTGGTGAGTTCAAACCCGGCCCCTGCCAAACTGCAACAAAGATATAGCCGGGCATTTTGGCGGGCACCTGTAGTCCCAGCTACTCGGGAGGCTAAGGTAAGAGAATCGCCTAAGCCCAAGAGCTGGAGGTTGCTGTGAGCTGTGATACCACAGCACTCTACCAAGGGCAACAAAGTAAGATTCTGTCTCTAAACAAACAAACGAAGTTACTATTCCTTTCTTTTATGTTGTCAAATCTGCTTCCGAGTATATCCAGTGTCATTTTTCATTCTAGACATTGTATTTTTTCACATCTAGAAGTATGATTTAGGTCTTTTTTTTTTGTACTTAACATGATCAATCATTACTGTAGCTTCCTGAGCCCATGGAATATAGTTATTATAATTGCTTTAATGTCTTGTACACTAGTTCTATCTCCTGTGTTATTTTTGGCTCCATTTCTACTGCTTAATTTGTTTCCCTCATTATGGGTTGTATTTTCTTGTTTCTTTACATACCCTAGTAGTTGTTGGTTGGACGTAAAACATAGTGAATTTTATCTTGTTGTGTGCTGACCATTTTAGTATTCCTATAAATATTCTTGAGCTTTGTTTGGGGATGCAATTCAGTTACTCAGAAAGAGTTTGATCTTGATAACACTTGCTTTGCAGCTTTGTTAGACAGCACAACTACTCCCCTGTCCCAATACTGGAGCAATATCCTTCTAAGGAATCTACTTGATGCCCAATGATTTATGATTTCCCCCTCCAGTTGATAGGGACACAAACCATTCCAGGACTGTGTGAACTTATTATGAAAATAATAAAAATTATTATTGAAAATTATTAGTGAAAATTATTTCTTCTTCTCCCTTGTGATATTCTTTCCTTAGACTTGGGTATTTTTCTCATATACAAGTGCTGTTCAATATTTAGCTGAAAGCTACAGGGAGAATGCTCTTTGGAGCTCTCTTGAAGAATCTCTCTTCCTGGATGGCGTCTGTGGCTCACTGAGTAGGGCGCCGGCCCCATATACCGAAGGTGGAGGGTTCAAACCTGGCCCCAACCGAACTGCAAAACAGAAAAATAGCTGGGTGTTGTGGCGGGCACCTGTAGTCCCAGCTACTCGGGAGGCTGAGGCAAGAGAATCGCCGAAGCCCAGGAGTTGGAGGTTGCTGTGAGCTGTGTGATGCCACCGCACTCTACCGAGGGTGATAAAGTGAGACTGTCTCTACCAAAAAAAAAAAAAAATCTCTCTTCCTCCAGTCCTCTGCCGTGTGAACTCCAGCTACTTTGGCCTCTCAGACTCCCTTCCTTGCCTCCTCAACTCAGGGGGACAGCTGGGATGCTGCTCCTTGTGCTGCAGATTGGAAAGTCTCCCGAGGTAGAAGACTGCAATTGCAGGGTTTATCTCATTAGCTTCTCCTCTCCCAGGGATTGCTGTTTCGTACTGCATGATGTTCGATGTCTGATCTCTGTTGTTTCATATATTTTATCTAGATTTTCAGGTGCTTTAGGACAGAGGGCAAGTCTCCCCTCTGTTATTTCATCTGCCTGGAAGTTCTGTAACTACATTTTCACATTTAATGATAACAATCATCTGGTGTATTAGGTATTATTACCTTCATTTTGCAGATGAAGAAAATTGAGACTGAAATTATAGTAGAGTTGAGAGGTGTAAGAAAGTAAAAGACAAAAAGATGGACTGTGTAGCCAAACAATCTGGATTTGAGTCTCTGATTCCCCACTTATTAGTTATGTGAATTTGGGCAAATTGCTTAACCTCTCTGTGACTCAGTTTCTCATCTGTAAGAATTAGGATGATAATAATAGAAATGATCTTATAAGATTGTTGAGGGAATTGAATGAATTAATATATAACTAGAACTATGTAAGTATTAGCTATTATTATCAGAGTAGAGTAGTTAAAAACTAGAGTTTGGGCTGGGTGTGGTGGCTCATGCCTGTAATCCTAGTACTCTGGGAGGCCGAGGCGGGCAGATAGCTTGAGCTCATGATTTTGAGACCAACCTGAGCAATAGCGAGACCCCATCTCAACTAAAAATAGAAAAAAACCCCTGAGGCAGGAGGATTGCTTGACCCCAAGAGTTGGAGGTTGCTGTGAGGTGTGATGCCATGGCACTCTACCCAGGGTGACAGCTTAAGACTGTTTCAAAAAAAAAAAAATCTAGAGTTTGGTGACAGGAAGACCCACTGGAATATAGCTCCATCACCAACTTACAGCAGAAACTTTGCCATATGTGTCAGTCAGGGTTCAAGTAGAGAAACAGAATCGCTAGGAGATGCTAACCCAAAACACACAGGTAGGAGAACTGTGGCAAATGTAGTTCACTTTAGTCTAACTGACACATTACAAACCCTCCATACGAAGATACTAAGTGCTCTGAGATGGGATGACATTTCCCCATCTGTGAGATGGGATGATAATACCCCTCTTTGGATTAAATGGGATGGATCACATGAAGCCCTGGCACATTGATTAGGACAAGGTAGGGCTCAATAAATGGTTCTTACCATAGCTTCTCAAGATCCCACAGATGATAACTCCCAGAGGAGGGATCTGAACCCATGGCTGTTGTCCAGCCTATTGCTCTTCCCAGTGCCCCATGCTGCCTTCTTGTGCTGGGCCTGGAAGCATGGAAAGGGTGAAGGCAGTCCCAGCTCACTAGATCTCACAGTGCAGGAGGGGGTAATCCAAGGGCATGAACACATACAGTATAGGTCAGGGCAAGGAAGGCAGGCACCATTACTGGGAGCCTTCTACAAGACCAGCTCTGCACTGGATTCCCTATACGAGGAAGCAGAGGAAAGGATACATGCTTTGCTGCTCATGTACTCTGCGCCAGGCACTGTGGTGGGCACTTTATGTGCTGATCACATTTAGTCCTCACAATTGAAGAACCAGCTAGATACTGTTAGTATCCCCACACTACAGACAAGGGAACTGAGACCAATGAGATTAGTCACTTGCCCTAGCCATAGAGTGACCAAATGACAGAGACCGCACATCTCAGGAGATGACTAGAATAGCAGGGGAAGCTGCAGCTTGGGGTCTGTCTTGGGGTCACTTCTTTAGAAAGGGGATCCCCTGAGCTCAGAAGCCAGGCTGGCTCTGAAGTCCCCTCCCAGGCCTGCCCCTGAGGCTGTCTCTGCCCGTGGACAGCAGGCTCAATGGTGGCTGCAGTGCCACGGTGGTGGCAGCGGTGGGCGGCAGCGGCAGCAGGGAGACAGTCACACCTCGCTGTTTTGTAAACTGTTTCTCACAGCTTGTTTGTTCCGGGTTAGGGCTGGAGCGGCACCGTATGGAAGTGTGACTCATTGTTTAATGTGGCAGCTCATTAGCAGAGCTTGTTGCTGCCTCTGATTTCTCTGCTCTTGCTAATTGGAGAGCCCAGTGGGGCCCTGGCTTCCCGTGAAGAACTAGCCCAGCTCCCCCAGGGCTCTGGCTGGCCCTTGCCCCTCCTGGCTCCCTGAGGAGGCCACCCCATGCCTGTGGACACTGGGATCAGCAAAACCAAGTTCAAATCCCAGCTTACCCTGATTGTGCAAACTTGGACAAAACACTCCTCCTCACATAGCCTCAGTTTCCTTATCTACCGAATAGGAGAAAGAATATTTGCTTTCTTGGGATGGGTAAGAGGCATAGTAGAAATATGTGTAATGTCCCCTGCTACATAGTACATGCTCAGTGTACCCTTTTGTAGTGTTATTATTATTAGGCTGAGATTTCAGAAAGCCCCTCTGTCCTGACCTGCCTGGGGCAGCCACCCAGCCAAAGATGCTCCAGAGGCTCAAGGTCTGAGAACCTGTTCCATTGTAGGTGATCTGACAGCATTTCCTCCTTCCGTGAGTCACCCCTCTTACGGCAAATCCTCCAAGGGGTCCCACGCACCATTTGCTCTCTGCATCCCCACCCTGGGAAGAGGAAGCACAGCCCAGGTTTGGAGGGGCCCTGGCCTTCCGTAGATTGGAAATCTGCTCCCATGGAACTCTCCCTCAAAACTGAGCTCTCTTTTTTGAGGCCACACAGAACACTTCTGTTCCCATTGTCCCATGACTGTCCTTTGCTATTTGAAGACAGTGATCACCTCCCCTCTCCAAGTCTTCTCTCTGGGTGAAACATGTCTGGTTTCTTCAACTGACCCTAACATGACATAATTCATGTGGTCACTGGTTACTGTACTGTAGTGGTGCCCTTGGACTTGCACGATGCCTCATTCTGAGTATCTTCCCCACCTGCCTCCCTCCCTCTGAATCTACTCCTCTTTGCCCAGGTACTTCTTGAAACGCACAGTCTGGGATTCAGCTCAGTCCTCTGTACCGAACGGGGCAGGTCCATCTCCTGCTGCTCCCAGACTGCACTGACCAGTGACAATATAACCTATAGTTACACATGTAATTTAGAGTATTTTAGTAGTTACCTTAATAAAAATAAAAGGAAATAGTTAACATGAACTTAAAATGTTTTAATTTAACCTAAGATAGCCAAAAGATTATCATTTTACCAAACAATCAGCATTAAAATTATTGAGCTACTTTAAAATTTTTTTCATACAAAATTTTCAAATCAGATGTTTATATTTTTCTTCTAGAGACAGAGTCTCACTGTCACCCTGAGTACAGGGCTGTGGCATCATAACTCACAGCAACCTCAAATGCTTGGGCTCAGCTTCCTGAGTAGCTGGGACTACAGGCATCTGTCATGCAGTACAGCTAGTTTTTCTACTTTTAGTAAAGATGGGGTCTTGCTCTTGCTCAGGTTGGTCTTGAACTCCTGAGCTCAGGATTACAGGCATGAGCCACCATGCCCAGCCAAATCTGGTGTGTTTTTATACTTAGAGCACATGTCATTTGGAGTAGTCACCTTTCAAGAACTTAGTAGCCACGTGCAACTCACAGTACAGAGATGGATGGTGCAGTTCTGGACTCTCCCGCTGTTAGCGTGGTCTGCGCTGGCAGGGATGCTGTGGCTGTCAGACACTCTGCTTCAGGAGGGTGAGCCATCATCGAGTGCCTGAGCAGTAGGGCCTCTGGCTGGTGGGAGATCTGGGTCCCAGTCTCGGCTCTATCACTTGTTCACCACGTATGTGACAAGTCACTGCCCCTTTCTGGGCCTTGGTGTCCTCATGGGACAAATATGAGGTGAGAGGAAAAGAGCAGCACATGCCACATTCCAGGAACTCTCTGGGGTGTTCTTCCTGTGCTCTCTTCTGCATCCCTCATAAAGCCCCATAGCATAGGTTTTCTTATCTCTGTTTCACACTTGACCCCAAGACTCACTCCGGAGGCTATGGACTCACATAGCTGGTGGGTTGGTGGCTTCTGCCCTCCTGTCTAGCACGGATGCTAGTAAGACTTAGTTTCAGGCATGGAGCTCCCGAACTCCTTTCCCACTGTGGCTCCTCCCTAGAGTAACAGCCTAAGGACAGGAGATGACAGTGTTTTGAGGTGTGTTGGCAGGTGGCAGTATGCCAGATGGAAACAATTCCAACTGCCTGAGTATCTGATCCATCACTCCAGAGCTGTCCCACCGCAGTGGGTTGTGAGGCCGGTCTTAGCCCATCCTGTGCCTGTTCTTGTTCTCTCAGGCTGTGCTAGAGGAAAACCCTAGACACCCTGTCTCCCATGCTCCCTCCTTCCATCTGTTCCTCCCCAACTCCTCAAATCCGGCTGACTTCTCCTTCTGGACCGCACACTTCTCTTCTAGTCCAAGAGCCACCTGTGTGACTTTGTGAATCATTTCACTTAACAGGATCTCAGCATCTGACATGGGGGAAGGAAATCCCATCTCCCTCCTGAGGTTGGTGGCATTACACCAGGGTTACACAGGAACCCAATTTTAGGCATGCAGCCCCCAAGCCTGCCCACTTCCTTGTTGTGACTCCTCCCTTGAGTTACAGAATAAGGACAAGGACTACAGTTTTGGAGGTGTGTTTGTAGGTGGTACTCTGTTAAATGGAATCACCTTCCCCCTGCTGAGATATCTGGGCTGTCATTCTGGGGCTGTCCCACCTCAGTGGTGGCTGGGAGGCCAGGTCTTAGCCCCTCCCCTGTTGATACTATTATTGTCATTATCATTTGTGAAATAGGGATTATCAATGCCACCTTACAGCTAAGAAAACTTGGGCTCAAGGAGACAAAGTGACTTTCTCAAGACTACAGAGCTAGAGCCAGGATCTAAACCAGGCCTGTGGGGCTCGTTGTATGTACCTTTTTCATGTTAAATTTTAGGGCAACCATTTGGTTAGGGAGAGTAAAGCTAAGTTGTTCTCAATATAATTTGTAAAATATAGGCATCAAAAGAGTAAAGAGTAAGTCACAATGAACATTTACTCAAAGGCTAATATTCTGCAGAGCCTGGGTGAGGCACGGTTACAAGTATTATCTTGGTTGTGTCCCATCACTCTTATGAGGAAGAAGGAATTTTCCCAGCCTCAGACATGAAATGGAGACCATGCCAAGTGCTCAAAGTCTCCCAGGGAACAAGTGGTGCCCCAGGATTGAAGGCAAGTTTTGAGACTCCAAGCCAAATGCTCACTCCTCCCATGAGATTGGAGTCAGGAAGGAGAGCTAAGAAGGATGCAGAAGAAGGGAGGGAGCATCAGGTGATGTGATTACTGGAATTTTACTGTAATATGTTTGGGGGAGCAGGAACAGGCACGAACGTTCATTTTTTTCAAATAGGGAAACTGAGGCTTAGAGAAGTACAATAAACTGTTTAGGCTCGGCGCCTGTGGCTCAACAGGCTAAGGCGCCAACCGCGTACACCTGAGCTGGCAGGTTCAAATCCAGCCCAGGCCTGCCAAACAACAATGGTGCCTACAACCAAAAAATGGCCGGGCGTTGTGGCGGGCGCCTATAGTCCCAGCTACTTGGGAGGCGGAGGCAGGAGACTCGCTTGAGCCCAGGAATTGGAGGTTGCTGTGAGCTGTGATGCCACAGCACTCTACCCAGGGTGACAGCTTGAGGCTCTGTCTCAAAAACAAACAAACAAAAAAAAACTGTTTTAAGTTATACGGCTATGAAGTGGAGAGGCTGGATATTCATCTTATATCTGTTTGACTCTGCACCACTCCACACTGTGGTTGCCAAAGCCAAATGCCCCTTCCTTCTGACAGTCTCTTCTCCAAGCCATAGCCTGAGGTCCACTGGGAACTCTGGATCCTTTCCTGTCCAGTAGAAAAGACTTGTGCCCCTTTGCCTTACAATCCCTAGTAGTGTTTGGCACCCAGGTAATTTACATGCGTTCCTTCCTTTAATCCTCATAACTGGCCTAGCTAGAGGAAGTATTACCATCTCCATTTTTATGAAGAAGAATCCTTCACAATTAGAAGTGAGAGAACTAGAATATACATCAAGGACTGATTCCAGACCCAAGTTCTTAACTGCTGTACTCTTCCACTTTTTCTCATCTGGGCTGGGTATAGATTTCCCTCTCTGAAGTATGTCATTCCATGATCCCGAAAGACCAGAGTCCAAGTCTCTAGCTAGCTCATTTCTATCCATAAATTCCCATTCCTTCTTAAAGACACCATGGATTAAATCCTACTGTCAGCCAGGGACTTCCTTTGCCATTTTTTACCTAATCTCTAATTCTCACAAATACCCTCAAGAAAGGCATTATTGTCCTCATTTTCCAGAAGACATAGTTGAGTCTCTCGGGTCCCACAGAGTGGGCATCAAGCTCCAAAACCAGATGTGTCTGGCTCTAAGAGTCTCACTTTCTCTACTCACCTGGTCCCTTCCTCCTAGGAGGCCATGAGGGAGCCAGGGAAATCTGCCACGTAGAATTGTGATGCCTGAATTCTGGCTGACTCTGCCTCTGCCCAGATGCCTTGCACCCTCCACACATGGGAGGAGGGACAGTGGCTCAGGGATGTCTATGTTCCCTGATGATCAGAGAGCAGTGGGTTCTGTCCTCATGACTCCATTAGGGCCCACAGAGGAGGCAGAGCTCCAGCAGGGACCAGCCTCCTGAGTGTGGGGCTGAAGCTCAGGCAGCTCTGAACACCCTAATTCCCCTGACTCTGATTTCCCTGAGTCGCTAGAAGCTTCCCCAGGCCTTCCCAGTCAGACTTAACATCCTTCTTTCTGCCCCTTGTGGCTGTCAGGCCTGTCTTGCAGCAGTGGTGGGAAAAGGCCAGACTGCCAGGCTGCACTTCCCCAAGTCCCTGGGCTTTTCAGCTGGACTCTCCTTGGGACATTCATTCATTCATTAGAGTATTTACTTGAGGATAGGCATTGTAGTAACTCCTCTTTTTTTCTTCATTATTTTATTTATGTATTTATTTTGAGACAGTCTTACTCTGTTGCCCTTGGTAGAGTGCTATGGTGTCATAGCTCATAAGAACCTCCAACTCCTGGGCTCAAGTGATCCTCTTATCTCACCCTCCCAAATAACTAGGACTACAAGTGCCTGCCAGAACACCTGGCTAGTTTTTAGAGACAGGGTCTCGCTCTTGTTTAGGGTGATCTTGAACTCCTGACCTTCAGTAATCCACCCGTCTTGACCTCCCAGAGTGCAAGGGTTACAGGCATGAGCCACTGCACCTGGCTTCTTTCGTTATTTTAAATCTATCATAAAAATATTCAACAATGTTGGCTCGGTGCCCATATCTCAGTGAGTAGAGCGCCAGCCACATACACTGAGGCTGGAGTGTTCCAGCCCAGCTTGGGCCTGCTAAACAATGACAATTGCAACCAAAAAATAGCTGGGCATTATGGTGGGTGCCTGTAGTCCCAGCTACTTGGGAGGCTGAGGGAAGGCTCAGACTTGGGCTTAAGTCCAAGAGTTTGAGGTTGCTGTGAGCTGTGATGCAACAGCACTTTACTAAGAGTGATAAAGTGAGACTCTGCCTCAAAAAAAGAAAAAAATATATTCAACAATGTAAAACTATATGAAGTAAAAAAGGAGACTCTCCCCAGCCTCCAATATCACTTTTGATTTGAACTAACTACACTTACCAGATTTGGGGAATCCTTCCAGAAATTTTTATATACATGCATACAGACATGTAAACATAATGCACAGGTGTAGTATTTGCTTAACTGGTATCATATGACACAGAGTGCCTGGCACATAGCAGGCACTACTACTTTTCTGTCACTTCCTTCTTTTTAGCCACCTTTCTGTGTTAGCACACAGAAGTCTACCTTATTATTTTTGAGTGCTGCCTAGTTTTCCTCTGTGACCTTGTGGCATAACACAATCTCCTTCAGATGACCTTCAGTGTGTTCCTGTTACAACTATAGCTGTCTATGTATCTGGCTGGTCAGTGTTTTAAATTGGTCTTCAATTGTGTCTCATTCAAATGACTGAAATGAATGAAGAGGTGATGAAGCCGACAGTTTTTGAGCACCTACTATGTGCAAACACGCTGCAACATACAGAAGGCATTGAGGTTCAGAGGAGTCAGGCCAAACACTGGTCAGATCAGTCCAAGGGCCAACATCTTCTGACCTCAGCATAACCTCTTTTCCAGTTCAGGTGGAAAAGATCTGAGGATAAACTCTCTCAGAACAAGCCAGCCAGGTGATCAATTTGCCAAGCTGGAGCCAGAGAGCAAACCAGACACCTGCAGATGTCCTAAGTAGGAACAACTGCTGTGAACCCTGAGTTGGCTTGAGCATAGTTGATGTTAATTTATGAATTTAGACTGCTGAAAAACCAAAAGTCCAAAAGCCATAGAAAGAACTGGCATTTGTCAAGTGCCTACTATGTGCCAGACACTTTTGTTACTGCATCTTCATCTGTGAAATGGGGAAGACAGTAAAATAAAGCCACCCTCTCCAGGTTGAGAAAGAATCAAGTGAGAGCCATGGAATCACTTAGCATAGAGATTGTACTTAATAAGTCCTTGAGAAATATTATTGTGATTACCTTGTTCATTATGATTATCTTCCTCATGACAGCCTTGTATTGTAGACATTGCTACTGACACTTTGTAGACATTTCTGTCTTACTGCTAAGAACTGAGGTTCACAGAGATGAAGTGCCCAAGTCACCAGGTTAGAGCCAGGATCCTGACACAGGCTGGCTGGGCTCCATTCAGGTGCTGCCTCTGTGTTAAGAGACAGAGGCCAAGAGATCAGGAGATAAAATGAAGACTTAGAACGAGCATGTTATGCAGCCAGGCTTGTGGGGAGGGTGCATGGCATTAGGCCCCTGTGCTGGGTGAGGGGGACTCTGAATGGCAGCTGCAGAGAGAATGTGGACACACATGGCTAGCCTGGGCCCTGCAGCTAGAGTTGTGTCGTTGTGGTGGGCCCTGCTCAGCATCTAGAGGCACAGAAGAGAAGCAGGCTAGGGCTGCAACCAGGCCCCAGGGCACAAGCCTGCGATAGGTACAGGCCAGTTGAACAGGCCATTTCTTGGGGACCATGAAAGTTTAGGAAGTGTAGGATGACAGCACCAGCATGGACCATATTTTTGGCTAGTCCTCACTTAGTTTAATCCAAGTTTGCAGTGCTTATATCGCAGTGATTAAAAAGTAGAAGATAAGGATGAGCGTGTTTTACAACACATGGAGAAGAGAAGGTGGCATGTCCCTTCCCTACTCCCCTGTTAGCCACATGTGGCCTGGACAGTCTGTGCTTCCCTTATTTGGCATCACCCATCTATGCAGGTGACAATCATGTGACAAAGCAGTTGCAGTGGTGGAAGTACTGGCTTTGGGGTTGGAAAACCCTAGCTTGGGTCCTGGTTCTGTGACCTGGGGAAAGCCATTTTACTTCTCTGATTCTTTATTACCTCCTCTAAAATAATACTAAGCTCTCAGCATTAATTATGGATCAAATGAGAACCAAGAAATCACTTACAGGCTACACTTAGTGTTTTGAGAAACACTGTTATCTTTGTCACTGTCTCAGTCCATTCATGCTGCTACAACAAAATTTTATAAATCCGGTAGCTAGTAAACAACAGAAATTGATTTCTCGTGGTTCTGGAGGCTTGGTAAGTCCAAGATCAGAGTGCTGGCAGATTTGGTGTCTGGTGAGGGCTTGCATTCCAGTTCACAGACTTCAACTTTGCTGTAGCCTCATATGGCAGAAGGGGAAGGGGTCTCTCCTGGGCTTCTTTTATAAGGGCACTCATCCCATTCACAAGGGCTCTACTCCGATGATGTAGTCACCTCCCAAAGGTTCCATGTCCTAACACTATCACATTGGGGGTAAAGATTTAAGCTTCAGCCTCAGCAGATGCTGCCTCAATTTCCTTGGCAGATGCCCTCAGTTTCCCCATCTGCTAAAAAAAAAAAAAAAAGAAAAACAAACAAATACCATGAATAGTGCTGACTTCTCCAGAGAAGAGAAATGAGATTAAATGAGAAAGTACACACAGCACAGTGTCTGGCACATGGACAACTTTTCCTTCCTCCTTTGTCAGCCACTTCTGCTTGGGATAATTCTGACAATTATCTTAATTCGCCAGGAGTCCATGACCACTTTTCCAGAATTACTCATGTATAGTTTCCTGGGACTAAGAGCCAGTCTGAGGAGGTGGTGATGGCTGCCATGTGCCTGGGAGACACAAGGAAAGGCCAAGCTGTCAGCCAGAGCAAGATAGAGGTCACACGGCTCTTTCTCTGCCCCATTATCTCCTTTTTTTTTGAGACAAGAGTCTCACTCTGCCCTGGGTAGAGTGTCATGGTGTCATCATAGCTCACAGCAACCTCAAACTCTTGGGCTTAAGTGGTCCTCTTGCCTTAGCCTCCTGAATTGTTGGGACTTACAGGCATGTACCACCATGCCTGGCTAGTTTGTTTTTTCTTTTCTATTTTTAGTAGAGATGGGGTCTTACTCCTCACTCTTGCTCAGGCTGTTCTTGAACTTCTGAGCTCAAGCAACTCACCCTCCTCAGCCTCCCAGAGTGCTAGGATTATAGGCATGAGCCACCACACCTGGCCTCTTCTTTCCTTCTTGTACCTATTGAGGGTGTAGGGTGTTGTGAGCTTCATTTTGCAGATGGGGAAACTGAGGCTAGTAACCAGTCCAGGGTCACAGAGGGTCCTTGATGGGGCTTGTCCTAGCTGCATCCCTCTGCAGACACCTACCTGTGCTGGGGTCATGGCTGCCAAAGGGAGAAGCAGCAAACCCAGGGCACTATGGGGGGACATCTGGGGCTCCTCACAGTTGGAGGCTCACTGGCTTGGGAAAGTCTGCTGCCACCATGGCCTGGCAGGCCAGGGAACCTGGTGATATAGGGCAGCTATAAGGGTGAAATTTCTCCTAGAAACCTGTCTTTCCAATCCTTCCTCCTACAGCCACATTCAGCTCTTTAGAGTTCTAAACTAGCATTTTGCAAGGAGGTCTCAGTGCACTGTGAACATCAGCTTCAGATGGAGGCTTTGAGAGTATCTGCTTCAGCCCTTCCACCCATTTGATAAATCAGAAAACAAAGCCTCCGAGAGAAGTGACTTAGCCAAGAGCAGGGCCAGTAGCACTTGCTGCAGCCCTGTGTCCTCATAGCATCGCTGGATCAGGGAGAAGAGAGGCCCAGGGTCGGGGCACTCCAGAGGAGAGGTCATTTGGGGGAGAACATGGCAAGGCAGTGAGGCCACAGTGAGATGCTGGCTCTCATCCTGCCGGGCATTGCTGTCAAATTGTCACTTTGTCTTTTCCCTGCAACAATCCCAGGGCGTCAGGGCTGTTGTCTTCACTCTACAGGGTAAGAAAGAAAACTCAGAGAAATCCAAAGTCAAATAGCCTCTTAGCAAAGGAGGCAGAATTTAAATCTGGATCTGCCTGTCTCCTGACTGGAGTGATGTGTGTACAGACAGGGAACACGAAGGATTGCCGGCCGCCACCAGAACCTAGACGAGGCAAGGAAGGGTCCTCCCATAGAGATTTTGGAGAGTGTGGCCCTGCTAACAGCTTGATTTTGGACTTCTAGCTTCCAGAACTGTCAGACAAATAAATTCCTATTGTTTCAAGCCACTCAATTTGTGGCACTTTATTACACAGCCCTAGAAAACTAATACACTTCCTTCCTGTGGCACGTGAGGAGTGACTACAGGCATCATGGATCCCAGGTGCAGTTCTACTGAAATTCACACTAGCACAACAAACCCAAGGCAGAAGACAGGAAATGGACATTGTTTGACATTTGCTCTTTGCCAGCCTCTGTGCTTGGCATCTCACATATGGTATCTTGAGGTAAGTATAGCCATTTCTGTTTCACAGATGTAGAAACTGAGCCTTGGAAAAGGGACTATTCTCATCCAGACAGAAAGTGGGGATAATAGTATCTGCTTCTGAAGATGGTTGTAAGAATGAAATGAGCTCATTCCTTCATTCAACAAATATTTGCTGAAGGTGTCCTCTGTGCCAGCCCTTGCCCTGCTAGGCCCTATAGACTTAGTAGTGAACAAGATGGGCCCAGTTCTTGCTCCCAAGGGGCCAGATGCTTTGGAGGATAATGCAGGGGCCAACATTTAGTAAGTGCTCAGTGAAACCTATGGAGCTAAGAATACAGGATTAACTAGGATGACATGAGGAATGGGCTTAGCCTGTAAGAGGAGCTCACATTGGCACTAATTTTCTACCATTGTTGGTGGTGGCACAGCCCCCAGCCAAGGAGGACACAAAGTCCTTTGGGCCTGGGCCCTGGGTTCTTGGGCACCCAGCTGTTGCTGCTCCAAGCTGTCTCCCCAAAGCCAGCAGAACTCTCTGCCCAGCTGTGGAGCAGCTGAAGAGGCCTCGGGTCTTCTCACAGGGCCTGCATTGCTGCGCTGTGCACTGTCCCCTCAGCCATGGTTCTTCAACTCAGCCCCACCCTCTGTCCCTGCCTGGGCCCAGCCTGAGCTTGCCCTGGAGGCGATCCCAGCTGTCCTTATATCCCCTCTGGCTTCTGCAGACACTCCCCCTTTCTGTCCCTGGAGGCCTCCTCTGGGCACCAGCCCCTCCCCCTGCCCAAAGGTGTCCCCAAACATCACCCCCGTGCTATTCTTTTTTCTTAACAACTGTGACATCAAATGTCAACAAGGTTCTGCTCAGCACAGGGAGGGTGGAGATTCTTGATAACTGTGTGGTTTAGGGGATGGTCCTCTTGAGCCCCCTTTATGAGGAGTTAGGAACGGATGGGTGGGTTGTGGTCTGGCTCAGCTCCCAACACACCTCACTGGCTGGAGTAAGCCTCTTCCTCCCAGACTTTGGCTCCTCAGAGCCCTCTCTGCTCATTGCCTCTCTGCTGGGGGTATGAGGGCAGGGCACACACGCAAAGCCTGTATAAGTGGTAGTGGCCAACCAACCTCAGAGCTGATTTTTGTCCAGGTGGGATAGGCCCTAGAAGGGGGGTTCTGGGGATACAGAGCAGCCACACCCTTCAGACCTCAGAGAAGCTGTCATCTTCCTGTCCTCACTTGCCCTGAGAGAGCTGGGAGAGCTGGCACTGAGTACTGGGGAAGCGGGCTCTGGCGGGCCCTGACAGCTCAGCAGTGACGGCAAGCAGTAGTGGCAGGGGCTATTCTGAGAGGTGGGAGGGGCTGGGGAGCTAAGACTGAAGGAAGGGAAGCAGCAGGGAGGAGACAGTCACAGGAGGGTGAGGGGAGTGTCACTGCAACCCCAAGATGGGGTTTGGGGGGGGGTCTGCCAATGGCAATGTGCACTGCAGGGAATGTGTGGTGCGTGCTCATCATGGGAAGAGCATGGACCAATTGAGGTACTAAGACATGCACTGGGAATGTTTGACTATATACATTTTATGATCCAAGTGTAAGTTGAGTGGGTAAAGCACACATCCATAAGCAAGTGGGCAAAGCAGTGTGTGTGCTTTGGAATGTAAGCTTGTTTAAATGCACAGAATGGCGTGAATGGGAAAGTGGATGAAAGGAGGAAGAATGAAATTTAAGGGGAAGCAAGCAGGGGCTTGTCTGTGAGCAGGAATGAGTGTAGGCCTGGGAGGGAGGTAGATGGGGGCTAGGTGGGTGGGGGACATGAGAGCTGGATGGTCATGGGAATGTAGGAAGAAAGTGGAGGGTCAGTGTAATTGGGACTCAAGTGTCCGGCACATGGCAAGTGAGCCAGTATGTGTGGTGTGGGGGATGCAAGAGCAGGTGGGACTATGTGACTTGGGAAAAGTAGGAAGGGACGCGATGTATGTACAACAATGAAAGTGACAAAAACCACTAGCATTTATCGAGCACTTATTCTGAGCCTGCTGCTGACATTCATAAACTTAGTTAATTCTTCAAATACCCTGTGAAGGTAGTGCTATTATGGTAGCCATTTACAGAGTAGGAAATAGTGGCTTTGAGCACATAAGTGACTCACCCATATTCTTAATCTCTATGTTATTCTGCTTCATAATGAATGTGCAAGCAGGAGCCAAGTTGTGAGTGAAGAAGAATGCTGTCAGTGTGCACTGGTGGTGTGAGTTTGAGTGTTTGGCAGGGGGTGCTGAGTGTGCCAGACGTGGGCCCCAGAGGAGAGTTCAGGCAGCAGCTGTGGACACTGGGCAGGGCAAGGACCCAAGCAAGAGTCTGAGTCAGCCTCTAAGGCACCTCTGCCAACCTGGCTTCCCAGCCCCACAGAGGCAGCCTGTGCCAGGGCCCCCAGCTAAGGATCCACCCAGCTCTGGTATGGCTTCCAGCAGGCCCCTGTCTCACAGTCAGAACTGGGCCATGGCTGGAGACTGGCAGGAGGCTTTCCTAGTCTCGAGGGTACCTGAAGGGGGCAACCTGCCTGGGCAGGGAGGGCAGTATGACAGCTATGGGAGGGAGTCCAGCAGTGATTTCAGGCCCCCTGTGACACTAAACAGAACCACCTGGAGGGTGTGTGTATGTGTGTTTGTGTTTGTGTGAATGGGGAGGGGCCAGCCAATAGCTTCTATGCCCACCCTTGCCTTCAGGATGTGACTCAGGCAGATGCCATGACAGGCATCTGCAAGTGGGCCTGCTCCCACCTCTACAGGTGAGCAGGGGTCCCTTCAGCCCTATTCTGACTCTCACCCGTGGTCCTGCTCCTCCGGTCCTAAGCTGGAAGGAAGGAATTTTTGAGAGCAGAGGACTGTGTCTCCCCTGACCTGGGCCCAACCTTCTCACTGCCCAGAGACCTGTGCACTTTCAGCCTTTCCAGGAGTGAGGCACCATCTGGTGAGGGAGTCAGGAGCTTGGGATTCTAGTCTTGGCCATACCATCTAGGCAAGTCACCTCCACACTTTGGGGCTCAGTTTCCTGATTGGTAAAGTTGGAATATTGTGCCAATGGGACACGAGGGCAGTGAGTGGTTGAGCAAGCAGGAGACAGAAAGATGTTGGAAGTTGAGGATAGAGAAGGTGGGAAGGCTAAGTCTATATTTGAGCTGAGCTTTGAAGAATAGGAGAATCTCCTATGAGGGGCTTGGGAAGGGGAAAGGGTGTACTAGGCAGACAGCATAGATAACCTGAGCAAAGTCTGGCAGGTGTCCTGGTGGCTGGAACCTAGCCCAGCACCCTATGGGATGAGGTCATGCACTGCCCAACTTCTCAGCTAACTGTTCCTCCTTTTGAGGTCATATGATGATCTGATTTACATCTGACTCTTTCAACAGTCTATCCAGTCAGGACCTCATTTGTCTCAGTTGCTGCTCTCTCCCTCGTGCCCTGGACAGTGTCTAGGACATCAGAGGTGCTCAATAAATATCCATTAACCAAACAAGACGCTTTTCCCCACACACTAAGAAGGCAAGAGCTTGTTCCAACAGCTCCCGTGAGACCCTCCCACAGACTCTCAAATAGTGGTTTGCAAAGTGAGATCCCTTATGCATCACCTGGGAACTGGTTAGAAATGCAAAATCTGGGGCCCCAACCCAGACCTGTAGAATCAGAAACTCTAGAACTGAGGCCCAGCCATCTTAACAAGCTTCTGAGGATAGTTCTGCTACACGTTAAACTTTGAGCTCCAAAACTATGCCAGGGCACAAAGAAGAGAGACTTTGATTGCCTGCCCTATCAGGTTGCTGGAACCGAGACTTGGAAAAGCCAAGAGTCTAGCAACAGCGGGCGGGGCGTTCCTCCCAAGAGTAGAGGGTGGGGCTAGCGTTCCGAGCCCCGCCCCATTCCCGTTGCCCCGGGAAACCCCGGGTTGTAACAATAACCCGCTGACGCGCTTCTGGGAGGGATCCTGTCGAGTCCGTGGGCGGACCAGCCTGCTTTGGACCAATGGGAGTACTTGGACCCCGCCCCCTCCCTGAGCGCCAAGCAGGGGGCGGGGTCGCGCCGCCGCTCCTTCCCTGCTCCATAGGCGGCGCTCTTGCGTGTAGGGGCTGCGGCTGGGTCGCCTGGAGCCTGGAGCTCTGCGCCCCCACCCCCAGCCCGCGGGCGGGGCACCCGGGCTAGCCGAGGATTCCAGGACCGCGGGCGAGCACGCCCCGCCCCCTCCCTCCCCGGGTCCGCCCCCTCCCCGTCCCCCGCCCATCCTGAGGTGCAGCCGGCGCTGAGCGCGGCAGGCGCGGGAGCTGGCGCTGGAGCCGGAGCGGCGGCGGCGGCGGCGGCGGCATTCACGGGGCGGCGGCGGCGCGGGCTCCGGCACCGGCTCGGGCTCCGGCATGGTGCAATCCAGCCTCGTCCCGGGAGAGCGGGGCCCGCGCGCAGGGCCGGCGCCCGGAGAGCGGCGGCAGCGGCGCTGGCGGTGGTGGCTGCAGGCACAGGCAGGCGGCAGGTGCTAGAAGCGGGACTGGGCGAGGTGTGTGCCCTCTGGGCTCCCCGGCCGCCGCCCCCTTATTGCCTGGGTCTTTCCCTCGCTTAGTGCTCCAGAGCGCGTCCAGCCCCCGGCCTCTGCGCTCCAGCCCATGGCGCCCCGCAGTTAAGCCAGCGTCGCCAGGGACCCCTCCCGCGGGCCTCCCCAGGGCGTGCAGATCCCGGAGCCGCCCACCCACCCTCCGCGGAGCTTCTCACCCCTCCTCGCCCGAGTCGGGCGGGACCATGGCTGCAAAGCTGCGAGCGCATCAGGTGGACGTGGACCCGGACTTCGCGCCGCAGTGCCGGCCGCGCTCGTGTACCTGGCCACTGCCGCAGCCCGACTTGGCCGGCGACGAGGACGGGGCGTTGGGCGCTGGAGTGGCAGAGGGCGCCGAAGACTGCGGGCCGGAGCGCCGGGCGACGGCCCCGGTGATGGCCCCAGCGCCGCCGCTGGGCGCGGAGGTCGGACCGTTGCGGAAAGCGAAGAGCTCCCGGCGGAACGCATGGGGGAACCTGTCCTACGCCGACCTCATCACCAAAGCCATCGAGAGTGCCCCGGACAAGCGGCTCACGCTCTCTCAGATCTACGACTGGATGGTCCGTTACGTGCCCTACTTCAAGGATAAAGGCGACAGTAACAGCTCGGCCGGCTGGAAGGTGGGGGCGTCCCGCTGGGGAGGGGGTTTGGGAACGAACGCCGAGTGGGGGTTCCACGGGCTGATAGGTGCTTCTAGGCTTTGGGTGGACCATCGGGAAGGGGGCTCTTTGGCACCCCCAGGGGTCACGGAGTGTGCGCCCCGGGCGTGGGGCCGGCCAGCGGACAGGCGGGGGCGTGCTGGGAGCAGCTGTGTGCGTACTCCTTTTCGGGGAGGGACACAGAGTGGGAGGTCTAGTGGGGTGACGAGGGACTGCCGCTTTGAAGCGTCTCTGAGGAACATCCCCACCCCATCTTTGGGGACATAGTAGAGCCATTCTCAGGCATGGGCATTGGGGAGCCTCCCCTTCCTCCCCTGAGTTTGCTTTGTGTTACTCTTGTTTTACCCTTTCTGCCAGGGCACCCTCCTTAAAGAGCTGGAATAATGACTTGGGGCCAGAGACTGCTTTCCCTCCCAAATCTCTTCCTCTGTCCTTCCTGGAGTTGTCCCCAGTGTGAAGAATGTGACCATAGGGCTCAGATCTTGGTGGTGCCAGAAGTTCACTCTAGGGCACCAACCAACCTGGGGTGGGGAACTCAGCAGGTGACCTGAGATCTGAGTTCTCCATGGGGCAGCTGCTGTCCCCCTTACCTGGGTTGGTAAGGAGGGCACTGGTGATGACCCCTGCCGGTATGAGGGCAAGTTGTTGAGGGTTGGGGATCTGTCCTTGCTCAACCAGGCTGCCCATCTGCCACTTGCCTGGCTTCCTGAGCCCACAGGCATTTAGGGGTTGGAGGAAGGGCAGGGGTGCCCCAGGAAGGCCTCAGTGTCAGCCCATGTAAAGGGGGGAACCATCTTGGGAAAGGACAAGGGCTTGATTGGATTATGGCCTTCAGACTCACCTTCTCCCCTGGCCATCTTGTTTGAGAATGGGGAGAGCCTAGGCCTTTCAGGGAGAGGAAGTTGGAGGGGGCCCTGTGCCCAGGGTTTGAGTTGTCAGGCTTCCTATGGGAGAGTGGGTCTCTGTGAGGGAGGCATGCCTATATCTATATCAAGAGAGAGGGTTGTGTCCTATAGTGGCTGAAAGCAGGGTCAGGGGAAGAAGATATGCCACTGGTGCTCTAGATGCGCAGGAACAGCATAGTAGGGTCCATGATTTCCTGACTTGGGAGCCCATGGCTTTCATGTCTGTGTCTCTCTTGGGCGCCACTATAGGGTAAAAACTCAGGCTGGAAAAGTAGACCTAGATCTCCTTCCCCATTCCCTCTACCATCCTTGTGCTCAATCCTCACCAGGACACCTATTTCTCCAAGTGTATCCTGCCCTTGAGCTTTGCTCCCACCTCCCTCCCGCACCCCATGCTCTGGCCCACCTTCTGCTCCTCCCTGTAGATGTATTCACTGTCCTTAAGGACACAGAACTCAGGAAGCCTCCTCCAAGAAGCCTTCCCTAACCCTTTTTAGCCAACTTAGACTTCCTTCTTCACTGGCCCTCTCCATGCCTGTGATGGGTTTTAGCTGTTTGTGTTGCATCTCATTTTCCCTCCCCAGCCTGCCTTTGGAAGTGGCGGAGGTAGTGTCAGTGGTAGTGTCAGAGCCATCCTGTGCCCAGCATAGAACCTGACATGAAGAAGCCACCAGTGCATGCCTAGTGAAGGAATGAAGAAATGGATAGCTGGTGCAGAGGATGCTGAAGCAGGGGAGAGTACAGAGGGCCAGAGAAGGCCAGGAGGGCTTCCTGCAAGAGGTATAACTTCCAGTGGGCTTGATGGATTAGAGAGGATAGGGAGAGATGAAAAGAGGGGGCATGAGGCTAGAAGTCAGGAAGGACCTGTAGGTCACTGAGGGTTGTGGGCCAAGCTCTATGCCAGACACCATCACACATCTCTGTTACTGCTCTCAACAGTCCCTGAGGTGTTTTTACTGTGACCATATGAGGGCACTGAGGTCCAGTGTGGAAGACTGACTTGCCTAAGGTCACCTACAGATAGTAGGTGGGGAAGCTGGACTCCAGCTGAAGTGTATCTCCCTGTAGCACCACCCCCATCTCTGAAGTGTCCTGTCCACCCCCTGTCCTGGGAGTGGGAGGGAATGCTAAAGGCATTTGAATAAGGGCAGGTGTAAATCATAGAATGTGGTTGAGAATGTGCTTGAAGATGATTTAGTCCCATGAGTTCATTTCTCAGACTGTGAGACTGAGGCCCGGGAAGGGGGCAGGACTCCTCTCAGGGCATCAGTGAGCAGCAGGCCCTCGATGAGGACCCAGGTCTCCCGCCGCCTGCCAATTGGATGCAGTTTCCACTGCACCACACTGCTGGGGATACACTGGTTCTCCCTGCGCTCGACTCCCAGTCCTGAGCTAGGCACTGGAGAGGGAGCTTCAGACTTGGGCTACTGATTTAGGCCATGGCAGACACCACCCAAGCCCTGGAGAGAGAGTCTGCCCCATGCTGTCCCCTCAGTGGCTGTCTTTTTACACCCCAACTCCGACCCTATTTCCCAGGGAGACTCTTTCCCCTCTCATTCCTGGAGCATCCTGCCCTGAGCCCCTTCCTTTTTCCCAGTTAGTTCCTCCAGGGCCCTGATTGGAGGAGCCATCCCCAAATCCCAGCCAGTCTTAGGTTGACAGAGGCTATGGTACATCTCAGGTACCAGAGCTAGGACCAGGGCCCATTGTTCCTTTCTTACTTCCTTTCCCCACAAAGGTGTTGCACTTGAATCCTGGTGTGTATCAAACCCTGTTAGATAGGGTGTGGGTTACAAAGGGGAAAGCATTAGATCTACCTTTAGAATGCATCAGGGCTTAGCTAGTTCTACACCCAGGTCCTGTGCTTTGCAGACAGAAAAGGCTGGGGGTGATGGTATGGGTACAGAGAAAGTGAGTTACATTCCCTAGAGAGCCAGGGGGTCCTTACAGAGGAGATGACACTTGCCCTGGGCATGCCTTCACTAGGGAGAGGAGAATTTGGGAGTTAGACTTGTAGGGGGTGATGACTGCATACTCAAAAGCAGGGAAGTGGAATTGTGCATGTTTGATTTGAGAGTGCCAGGCTGGAACCAAAGACTACCAGGCATGGCAGGAAGGTGGCATGGGAAAGGTAGAGTGGGCCTGCCTAATCAGGAAGACCTGACAAAGAGGTAACTGAGTGGTATTAAGGACAGGAGTTGGAGGAGACTAGAGCGGCAGGCTCAGGACACCCAACTGGGCCCAAGGAGAGGCTATGTTCAGTGCTGGGATCACTCAAAGGGGCTGGTTGTGTTTCCCTCCAGTTTCCCTCCAGGCCTGGGATCTAGACTCCGTCAGGAGGCCCTCTCCTTCTACAGTGTCCCCAAAATGTGGCTGTCTGGGTGGAGCTTCCCACTTCTTCTCAGATCGCAGTCCCACTTTTCCTTAGCCCTGGACTCCTCCGGGAAGCCTTCCAGGCTGAGTCCTAATGCTCCTTTTACTTAGCGCTTCTGGAGTTGTTCTGCCTGCTTTTGTGTTTCCTGGCTGCCAGCTCCATTGGGAGCTCCCAGCCCAAGCCTGGGCGCCTCCCATTCCTGTCCCCAGGCCTAGTGAGAAGGAGCTCAGTGGATGGGGACATCCCTTCTCTCTCAGGGGCTGGGGCAGCTTGGCTGTGGAGGGGTGGTGCTTACCCCCATCTGGCCCAGTAAGTTCCAGGTGGGGTGGGTTCCTGAAACGAGAGACAGAGCTGACAGCCCAGGAGAAGGGTCCTGCTACAGCGTGCTGAGCCATGGTTATGAGTGTAAGCCACCCCTCTTCAGCTCCCCTCAGCCGGTTCCAGCAGTGCTCCCTCCTCCGCCATTGTCCTCTGGGGATCCCCAGCCCCAAGGGCTGGTGGGGGTGTGGGAGGAGGCGGTGTGAGCCCCGGTTGCGGGGGGTGTCCTCACCCCCCTCACTGCACGAGCGGGGGGCTGGCAGCTGCCCGCCTCCTGGGCACGAGCCCGTGCCAGCCGCTCCTGGCACAGTTGCTGGCACGCCCGGCAGACTCCCACGGCCACCTGCTCACACCCACCCACGAGCGCTGGCGCGCTGCGGGCCCTTCCGGCTTCCCGGGCCTCCCGGCGCCCCTCCCCCGCCACCGTGCCCCGACGCCCCCACCCTGTGCTCAGCTCCCCACGGAGCTCCTTGCTCCCTACCGCCCCACGGCCGCCCCCCACCCCGCGCAACGTGGGGATCTCAGGAGGCGGGGCCGCTGGGAGGACCCTGGGGTAGCCGCGCCGCGGGGGATGGGGGAATGAGAGGCAGACAGACCGACAGACAGGGTGAGGGCCCCGCCCGCCACCTGGCGCCGCTCCAGCGGGACGATGGCGGGCAGCGCCGTGCCAGGCGGTAATTGCAGACAGACTAATTTAAAGAGATGAGACGGTTATTTTTAACTCGCGTTAAGGTAATGAACGGCGCGGGGGGTTTGCGGGTTCGAAAGTTCAGCGCCCTCAACCCCCACTTTCAGTGGGTCGGGGCCCTTCTCTGCACGTCCTGAGGACTCCAGCCTCAGGACTGACTAGAAACGGGAGGAAGGTTGAGGAACCGGAGAGGTCCCATCAGAGAACAGGAAGGAAGAGAGAGGAATGGGAGAGAGGTGCCCACCAGCTGAGAACATGCCCCTTCGAATCCTAACCACTGCCCTCCCAGATGGGAAGTGACTTGCCCTGCGGTCACACACTTGGCAAGTGGCACGCTTGGGAGGTGGATCCCCTTCTGACCCCTAAACTCAAGCTTTTCCTGTGCCAAGAGGTTGGAGAGGGTGGGGTGGGAGCTGGAGGGAAGGGCGTGGACTTTCAAAGGGTTAGGGACTTGTCCTTTGCAGTCCACCTTTCCCTGTCTTTGAGTGGCAGCTGGTGATGGCAACCATGTGAGATCTGGGGGTTGTGGAAGCCTACCTGCCTGTGTCTTGTGAGATTTAAGGGGTGGTGGCAGACTGCCTCTGTGGCTGTGAGCCTCTGGGAGATGTGTGCATCACCTATAGCAGGGGGAGCCTCCTCCTCACCTCAGTTTCCCTTACATCCAGCTGACTCACTGGAGCCCCTGCCTACTCCAGCTTGCCTTCCAGGTGAGTGCCTGGGGAAAAGGAAAGGGTGGGGCTGGGACTGCCTACACATTCATGCCCACTCCCTCTAACTCCAGATTAGACTTAAGGTCTCAGAAAAGGTAGAGGGTCATGTAGCCCAATAGTCCTGTCCCTGCCTTCTCCCTAGCCAAACCTCTTCTTCCCTGCTGCCCATGATGGAGAATCACAACCTTGGGACCACCCATTCTTGTTACTAAGCAAGTCTTAAAGCTGTTGTGACTTACTTCCTTCTCCCCAGCAGTGGCCTATTCCCCTGGAACATTGCTCATGGTATCCTAGTTCAGCCCTTTGGGGTCACTCGGAGTCAGCTGAGGAGTCAGGGGTAGGTGAGAGGATGGACAAAAAACTTGCAGGGGAACCTGATCTGGCGCATGTGTGAACTAGAGCAAAGCTCTCTCCCCTTGTGGTCCTCAGTATTCTCATCTGTATCCGAAGGGCCTTAGCTTGGTTTTTGGTTCTTTTAATGCTGTGTCTTACAAACCCTCTGGTTATAGAAGCCATGAGTCATTGAACAGAGGACACACAGTACTGAGTGGTCTTCTCACAGATGGACACTGTGTAGATGGACTTAAACTTGGGACACCTGCTTAGTGATGCCTACCCTGCCTGTGGCAGTACCCAGGTGACAAACATTTTCTGGGCACAATGAAGGGAGTGTTCATGGCAGTCCCAGCTGGCTTTAGAGAAGGCAGATGGAGAGGGTTCAAGGTGTTGGGTGGGCATAGCTCAGGCTCTGGGGCCTGGGTAGGGTGCTCAAGGGGACAGCTGGATCTGGAGCACCCCCCTTCTCCTGGCACCCTGGTTACCATGGAAACCAACTCTGTTTGGGAGGGTTTGGCTGTTTGCTGTCTCTCCCCACCCCCCAACCCATATGTGGAGGTGGGAGGGGGACCAGGTGGCTTGTGGAGGAGGGGCCTCCCACACCCTCCCCCCAGGGCCTCCCTCTTTGAGGAGAGAAACCTTTGTGGTCTCTCAGAGGAGTGCCTCTTGTGGGAAGGGGAATGAGAATTAACAGAATGAATGTCTGGGTGCTAGGCTGTCTGTCATTTGGGCGCTACACATAAATTCGCTCATTTTATCCTCCCTAGGTCTCTCCACAAATGCATTAATAGCCCCATTTTGCAGTTGAGGAAATAAAGGCCCAGGTAAAGTCACCTGGCCAAGGCAGCATGGCTGGGATGAGGCAGAGCCTGGATTTAGACACACACATATTGTCTCTCAATGTCAGTACTGTCTCAGCCCCACACCAGCCTGCCCTCCTGCCCCAAGGCTCTCTCCTGTTCCAGAACCTTCCCAGGCTCCCCACTTCTCCTGGGAGCCAACCAAGCCCAAACTTAGTCTGTTTGGAGCCCTGGGCTTTTATCCAGGCCCTGCCTTCCCTCCCACTTTCCCTGTCTTCCCTGATCTTAGGCCAGCTTCACACTGCATTTCACACCTGACACAGGCGTTCTCTACCCACACCCCTGCCATCCTCACATGCTCACCAAGGCAGCTACTGACTCTCTTTGGCTGATCCCTTGGGACACCCCTCAGAAACTAGGCAGTAGGGTTGGGTAGTTTGAACAAAGACTCACCTTCCAGGTGCCTCTGGAACCTAATACATCTCCCTGAGAATTTCTGCCTTAAATCCTTAGTTGGAAAGCCTGGCTGATGCCCAGAGTCACCTAGAAGCTTTTGGACAGCACAGGTTTCCAGTCTCTTCTGAGACTCTCTATATCAGACTGTTAGCAGGTGGGCTTTGGAGTCTTTGGAGTATATTTATTAGGTGTCTGGTGATAGGCCATTCTGTACCAATGGCTTCCTGCCTGTCCCCCTTCTCCCCCTCCCAGGGTAGATTAGTTTCTTCTCCAAGCAGGTTGCCCAGGTTGGGCCACTCTTCTCTCCTCCTCACTCCTCTTGGGTCCTCCTGAGATTTGAGCCCCATGCAGTCAGCTCCAGGCCAGTGGGCCCCCACCTTAGCACATGCCTCACCCTCATATCTCAGGATTGAAGCTGTATAGGATGTAGAGAGAAGAGGGTCATAGCCAGAGACAATGCAACTGAGAGACTTTAGCTGCACAAGGGAGGGAAGGACTGCCCTGGGTTCCTGGAGCCCCTTGGCAAGGGGATAGAGGGCCAAGGGCAGCCAGTGGGGACAAGGCCAGTGTCTGCATAGTTGTAAATATGCAGGAAGCCTGTCTGGAACTGGATGGTAAAGAAACCGAAAGTCACAGCCACTGCTCTCAGCTCCCCATATGGTACACAGCCCAGTCCTGGGGACTTAGTGTGACATTCCAGCCTCCCATCTTCTGATCCTTGCTTTACTACCCTGAACTGTTCCAGCTCAGGATTCAACCTGCTATGTGCTATTACATACGTTCTTTAATTTAATTTCACAGTAACCCTGTGAAGCTGGTGTTGTTGCTATCCCTATTTTGCTGGTGAGTAAAGAATGAGAGAAATAAGAGGATTGAACAGTGTCCCACTATAAGTGGCAGAAATGAACCTCTCCCAGGCTAACTCTGCCCTAGCCCAATGCTCTGGCCAAGATATTCCAAGCTGACCTTCGTCCCTCTGCCCACTGCCCCTACTCCTAGTCATCATCCCTCTGCTATCCCATCAGGCTTCTATCCTGGGGAATGGCCCTAAGGGCCCTGACTGCCTTTCCCAGACAGAGAGCTCCCAGAGCACAGGGGAGACCAGCTGATGTCCTCCTGATCTGCAGGCCCCAGGGTTGATGGCAACTCCCTTCATCCACTGTAATCCAGGGTTACATACCATGCAGTACTGCTCACAGGGGAACTGGACCCGCTCCCGACCTTGAGGTTTCAGCCCGCAGGTCAAATTGGGGAGATAAGATGAGGACACTGACTCTGAGGATAAAAACTGCTCAGGTTTATGATGGAAGGCCAGATAATGAATGGGTGGGTGTTTGGAGGTGGGGGAGGGGAAACAGACGAGGGAGTCAAGCCCTCAGGACTCTTCAGGAAGCCCCTCAGGGCCTGACTGTGCTGGCTGGGGCCCAGCAGGAACTGAGGCTGGAGATGCAAATAAGTGGCCTTGAGCAGTAAGCCCAGGAGCTGGCGCTCTCCAGCTTGGGGGCGGGGTAAGAATTGCATGGGCAGAAAGATTACTCAAGGATGGTGTGGAGAGACTGGCTCAGTGCCCAGTGTGGACCTTGTACCTGAGTCCAGAGACGAGCTTGAGACAGGGTGGAGTCCAAAGAGTCCAAGTTGCCAGGCCTAAGGCACTGCACAGTACCCTTTGGTGCCTTGAGTATCTAAGGTGAGACCAAGCTATCTGATTAGGAGCCTTGTGGACTGAGGAGGGCAGAACCTAGATCTGCTTACCCTCTGTGTAGCCTTGGGCGACTGAGCCTCATGTTCCTCCTGTACAGAATGGAATAATAGTAGGTCTATGCCTAAACTTTGTTGTGAGGATTACAGGAAAGATACCTGTAAAGTCTCCAAGAGATTTTAGCAGAAATCTTTACTGTTATTCATTGCTCTGGGAGAGGAAAGGAACCACCGCCCTGCTGCGTAGGGTAGGGTTCCCTAGGCCCAACCCTGAGAGCTGCTGCATTCTGTGTGCATGCCTGCATGTGTGTGTGCACAAGCACTGGAGTACAGGGAGACCCCTGAGCCCTATGTATTAGATATTCAAGGATGTCTGAGCTCTTTCCTTCCCCTTGTTTGACCCACTGTTTTCCACCCTCCAGAATCCCCTGGGCAAAGCAGGGCGGGTTTTAGGTATGCCATTTTCACACATGAAGGAAATGACTTGCTAGAGGTCCCTCTTGAACACAGTGTTGCCTCTCCAGGATGTTGGCTCCTCTTTGCCGCATTGGCAGGCTGTGTGACCTTGGGCCTGGCCTTTCCCTTTCTGGTTCTGTGTTCTCCTCCCCCAACACTCTGGGGAGCTGTAGGCCTCTTCCTTCTCCCTCCTGTCTCCTCCCTCTGTCCTCAGCTGGCCTCCCCCTCCTCCTCCTCCTGTAACCTGAGCTGGAGCCCTGGGGGAAGGGGCTTGCCCTCTGCCAGAGGCACCTGCCAGCTGAGCAGATGTGTGGGGATGGAGGCGCTGGGAGGGGATTGAGGGCTCTTAGCCCAGCATGGCTCAGCTCACCCAACTCCAGCCTCTGGCCTCTGCCTCTAGGGTTTACCCTGAGCACTTGTTCATTTTTCAGTGGACATTCTCAACACTCTAACATGTCTTGCAAGGACAATTTAGTTTCCAGAAGAAGACAGATGGCAAATGAGGGCTGGTGCCCCCAGCTGGGTGGGCTGCCTTAGGCTCTTGGAGCCCCTTGGCATGGGGACAGAGGGCCAAGGGCAGCCCCTTGGGGCAAGGCTGGTGTCTGTGCGGGTGGCCATGCTCCTGGGAGAGCAGATGGTTCTCTTGGCATGATGCCCACTCCTCCTCTTTTTCCCCCAGGAGCCAGTCTGCAGGGCTGGGGCACAGCTGCTGGGCCCTCCCCAGAGCTGGCCCAGGGCAGGGCTGGGTGAGGTCACCGCATCTGCTCTGAGGGCCTGGGGCAGGAGAGTGGGGAGGTACTGCTTGTAGAGGGACAGAGGGGCTCAGACTTAGAGGAGAGACAGGGAGAGGTCTGAGTGGCTTTGCAGTTAGGGATTCCATTTAATCCTGATAAAGGAAGAAAGAGTTTTTGAAGGGGGTTCCTGAGCAGGTGTAGACAGCTTCCTTCACCCCTACCCAAGGCTCCCCCTGGAGCTTCTGCCTGGCCTCTGTGCCTCTCTAGAGGAGAGGCAGACTCCTCAGTCTCTTCTCTCAGGGCAGGAGGAAGAGCAAGGGCCCTGGGTGCAAATTCCCACACTACCACTTAATACTTTGCAGATTTGGGCAAGTCACTTTATCTCTTGGAGCCTTAGTTTTTCATCTATAAAGTGGGCATAATAAACTAACTTTGGTTATTACAAAGACTCAAAGACTCAATAAAATAAGTGTTGAGTGACAGCACAGTGCACGGCAGGCACATAGTGAATGTTCAGTAAATGTCCTTCCCTTCTTACTTTGCTGAATTCTCCCAAGGAGGCAGGAAGTATTGAGGAAGGTGGGGAGTGGGGAGGATGGTGGTAGAGGCAGCATAAGCCACATGGGAAACTAGGAGGGAGGAGACTCAGGCAGGACCCTGGTAGGGGTGGTCAAGGCTTGGAGTGCTGGTCTGAGATTTTGCGGAACAGAAACTTTTCAGAAGTGCCAGGCATGGGCTGTTTGTGGCTGCTGAGGCTCCATCTTATCTGTAGACTTCCCATGAGCCAAGGATTTCCCCACAAAGTTCAAGTAGGGAGGAAGATTCATATGCAGTTTAGCTCTGGATTATAGTGCGATCTCTGCAATAGCATGGAGGTGAGAACATTTTTCTTTGGAGCTTGCAAAGGGAACTAGGAAGGTGCTAAGAAGCTGATGTAGGCAGAGGATCAGGAACTGGTGGACCAGTGAGATGGGCAAAGGTAAAGGGAATAGAGTGTGCAAGAGAACAGAGGTGTGGACATCTAGGATTGTTGGAAATGGGCCTGAGGGAATGGAAGGTGGATGAGGCTGGAGAGCTGTTGAGTATCAGTCTGGAGTTGGACCCAAACCCATGGGTGACAAGAAGCCATGAGCTTTTGAGCAGGGATGAACTTGGATTTTTTTGGTGGTTTCTTTGCTATCCAGGCTGAGTGTGTTGGCTCTGCTTTCTTGAGGGGTATAAAAGGCTGACCCTTGACTTCATGCCTTACTTTAGACATTTGGTTCTTTCTGGGCCCCTGGCTGCCCACTTCTGTTCCCCTGCTGATCCTGAGCCCACTCATTTGCAGACATCTGTGACATGCCCTTCTCCACTGCAAACGCTTGTGCCAAGGATTTACACATGGCCTCAGACTCCTGATGTCATCTGGGTTACCTTCCTGCTAGGAAGCCTTCCTGTACAGAGAACTTCACCCCAGGTGGTAGGGCAAGTGACCCTTGGGGAGTCTGTGGCTCTGTTTGACACAAGTGTGTATGTGTATGTTTCTGGGCTAAGCTGGCGCCCCAGAATGGGATGGGGGGATGGGTGGCATGGGGGTGATTCCTGGGGCTCTGAAACATGGAAAGGATGAGACTCTTGACATGTGGGATCTCAGCCAGGTCCTATCTCTCCCTGTGGATGTGGGATTGTTACCCCCTTTACTGGGAGCTGATGTCACTTGGATGAGTTGGAATTTCAACTAATCCCCTTGACATTTCTTTATGTAGGAAGGGAGGCAAGGAGAAAAGAGGGAACTGTCAGTCATGGAGAGGACCAGAGCCCTCAGCACAGCCCCACAGATAGTCTCTATTCAGGGGAGGCACTAAAAGGAGGGGCTGGGCTGGCCTTTTGACTCTGTTGGAACCTGGAGAGGTGTTCACTCCTGACCTGGGCTTGGGCTTAGGTGGGTGGACACAAAACCCAGGACTGAACTCAGAGGATCTGGAAGTCTCCAGATACAGGGTTAATGGTGGATGGGGACATAGGCTTGGGTCTGCTGTATCTGATGCCACCCAGGAGAACTTGGGCTTGAGAACCAAAGCAGAGACATCCACTGGGAAGAACAGCAGAGCAGAGTGTCGCCTGCCACACTGAGGATAGGGGTGGAAAGAGTCCTTGCTTCAGAATCCAACAGCCTTGTGACCCAAACCTGGCTCCATCACTTCAAAGCTTTGTGGCCTCCGAGATCATTTAACTCACCTGAGCCTCAGTTTCTCCCCTTTAAAATAGCAGTACCTATTCACAGGATGGTTATTGGTATTAAAAGAATCTAGCCTACTTCTGGCACATACTAGGCCTTTCCTGCCTCAGGGGTATGTGATAACTGGCTTTCACCAGCTCATGAGAACCGATCATGCACACTTCTTCCCAATTCTGCATGCAGTGACATAATTCTGGCAGTTTAAAGATGGCTACCATGGAAATATTCATACCACAGAAATCAGCAAAAGCTACAGATCAAATCAGGTAGGTTTTTTTTTTTTTTACTTCTTGGAGAGCTGGTTGTCAAACATTTATCAGCACACCACTGAATGTGCCCCAGAAAGGGTAACCTCCCCAGCCCCACTATCTAGGATCATAAGATCAATTAGAAAATAGCACAGAGTCTGGGAGCCCCTAGCCCAGAATCTATCCTGTTGGCTCTCTTTAGCCCTAGTAAGGACAAAACAGAAGGCAGGGCAATAGTGCAGCTCTGGCTAGGCCAAGCAACCTACAACTCAAAGTCCATAGGCCCTTCTGGGCTGGGGGGATTGGATGGAGTTAAAGCACCAGGCAGTCCTGTAGGCAGGGAACTGCAAAGCTGGAATCTCTTTTCTCCACACTTCTCTCTTGCCCCTAGAGATCCAGCTGGCATTGGCCAGAGAAGTAAGATTGGATGAGGTTGAGCTGTCAGAGAATGAAGCTGTGTGTTGGAAGGAGAAATGAGGTTGTACTGGAAGATAAACGAGGTTGTACTGTCAGGGAATGAGGTGGTACTTGGAGGCAAGGTGAGGCTGCATTATTAGATAAATGAGGTTGTACTGTCGGGGGATGAAGTGTACTTGTAGGAGAGATGACGTCTCGCTGGATCAGTCAGGTTGCACCGTCAGAGAACACAGCCACACCACAGGAGGAAGGAGTGCATCCCACTTATAGGATAAATGAGGGTGTCCTGCTGGATAAATGAGGGGGCCCGTCAGGTGAATGGAGTGCTGTTAGCAAATGAGGTTGTACTTGCTGGATAAATGGGACTGGTATGCTGGATAAATGGGGTTGTGCTGTCAGATGAATGCATTACTGCTGGTGGACGAAGGGTATCCTGGGAATAGATGAGGGTGTCTTGGTGGATAGATGAGCTGTCACCACCAAATGGATCAGACCCTGTCCATGGAGGAGGCACCGTCAGCAAGGACGAGGTTATTCTGTTCCCACTGTGATTCCCGGAGCGTCTCCTGGCTCAGATGGTAGGGCTGAGAGGGACTTTGGTGTGCACAAGCCCTGAGTTATCCAAGTTTCTCTGCATAGCAGGGTGGGGGATGGGAAGGGCAGCTGCACCTTTCACTTTGGGAGTCCTTCACCTCTCCAGCAGTTCTCACTCCTTCCTCTTTGCTGTTCCATCTGCAACATTTGCTATTCCTGACTTTGTCCACTCCACCACTTGTTTCTCCAACATTCTCATCTCTCCATTCAGTTTGGAAATTGAAACTATTGCCTGCTAGCCACTCTGCCCCGAGTCATTAAATTCTCCCTACAACACAATATTACTCCCTTTTGCACACACACACACACACACACACCCACACACATATATACACTCTTTTTCATTCATTCATTCATTCGACATTTAGGTGCCTACTATGTACCAAACATATAAGGCACAGTTTAAAAAAAATGGATAAAAATCACTCATGAAGCTTCTATTTTAATATAAGGGTAACCACACAAATACAAAATTAAAATAGAGAAAAAATACATTAGATATTAACTTAGAAAGTTAATAATAATTGCTTTAGAAAAATTTAGAGTAGGTTCGGGGGCAAAAAAATGCCAGAGAAGAGGAGCAGTTTTTGAGAGGTCAGGATGGGCCTTGTTGCAAAAGGTGACCCCTGAACAAAGACTTGAAGGAGCTCAGAGTTCTCTGTGGGCCTGGGGCAGGGTGGACTGTGCTGGAGGAATAGGAAGGAGTGATGGAGCAGGTCATAGAGGGTTCTGAGGGCCATGACCAGGCCTTTGTTCCTTACTCTGAGTGAGATAGAGGGCATTAGAGAGATCTGGGTGGGACTGGACCTGATCCCAGTTATTTAATAGGTCACTGTGGGCTCAGCACCTGTAGCAGAGTGGTTACGGCACCAACCACATATACCGAGGCTGGCGGGTTCGAACCTGGCCTGGGCCAGCCAGACAACAATGACAACTGCATCAAAAAATGGGGGCATTGTGGTGGGCATTTGTAGTCCCAGCTGCTTGGAAGGCTGAGGCAGGAGAATTGCTTCAGCCCAGGCGTTGGAGGTTGTTGTGAGCTGTGATGCCACGGCACTCTACTGAGGGTGACAGACTCTATCAAAAAAAAATTGATAAAAAAAATAATAATAAAGGGTCACTCTGGCCACTTCTGGAGTGCTGTAGGGAGTTAAGAGTGGAAACAGGAATTGGAACTTCAAATCATCTCACTCTAGGCTCTTGTCCATGGCTGATGGAGCTGAAACTGGAATCTGGATCCAACATCAGAGCCCATGCACTTTGCCCTGTGTCAGCCTCCTCTCCCTGGTGGGTGAGGCCTGGGGGCTGGTTTCCTTTGCCCATGTTCTGAGGTAGAATGGGGTGGGTGGGTGTGGGATATCGCCTACTATCTTTCTGCCCCCAGATGGTCTCCCTTGGGCCCCAAATCAGGGAGGTCCAATTCCATTAGGAACATGCTCTGGGCCTGGATATAGTTGTGAGGCCCCAGAAGCCAGGCCCAGCTCTGGGTACCAGGGGAGCCTGGGCATGCCAGGGCTGGGGCTGTGGTGGTGAGTTGCTAGGCGACTCCAGGAGGGAGCCCTGGTTACTGCTGCCTGGCAGAAGCATCTTCCTCCTCTGCCTCCCTCACCTCCTTCATGGCCTCTGGCCTCCCAGGAGGCCTTGCAGGTGAGCCAGAGTTGTGATCCAGTACTTGCCACTGGATCTTGGCAGGGTGCTGTGATTGGTACCAGGTGGCTGGTCCCCAAGGAGTCAGACTGAGCTGTAGGGCCTGGGCTTCTCTCACGGGACACAGTCCTGGTGCACACCTGGTACAGAGCCCTGCTCAGCATTCAGAGGCCTAGATCCTTGCCCGGCTCTAAGCCACCTCCCTTGGTGGCCCTGGGCAAGGCATGGCAGCCCTCTATGGTTACTCTACCCTGTCCAAGGGCCTTGTTCTCTGTGAGGGAGGACACTAAGTGGGCAAGGCTCTAGTTTCTTTCACTGCCAGCCCATGGCTTGAGTGCATAACACTTCAATTTTTGCATTACATTCCATTTACATAAATAGTTCTACTACTTTAAGAAAAAAGTTTGAAGACCTCCAGACTGGATGATTCCAAGAATTTTCAGCATCAAACTGTAAAGGTCCCCAGAGTACAACTTAACTTTCTTCTCAGATTACACTTGGGGAAACAGACTAGAAGGGCTTTACCTAGGTTAGGCTTATGAGTGGGAAGGCCTAGGCCCACATCCCTGCTCTACCACAAGGTGCTGAGCAACCTTGGGCAAGTCCTTGGTTCTCCCAAGGTTGGACCAGCCATGATTTCAGGTTAGAGCTTGAGTTTCCATGGGTACCTGGCTGGACAGGGGACAGAAGGGAAAGAACACAAAACTTCATAGGCTTACAGCATGTCTTAGTAGTAATTTAAAACATTTTTATGTTTATGAAGGAATTGTGGATGTATTAATACATCCTTATTACACAGTTTTCTTGAATTCTCAAAAGGAAGCATAAGAATTATGAGAAATTTTGACCTTTCCACATGCCCCCCGCCTTCCCCATGTTACCAGCTTCCAGGGATAGTTTACATGGAATATTGGAGAGGCACTGGAATATTGACTTCCTAAGATTCTTTGGGAATTTTCTGACTTATTTCCCTCTCCCACGGTGGAATGTGATGTCCTTTGGACTTAAAAAGTATGACCAACCTACGATCAGTTCCTGGCTATATACCTAACAAGCTCTGTGACCTTGGCAACTCACTTAACTCTGAGCCTCGCTGTCCTCATCTTGAGATAGAGGTCACAGTTTGGCATAAAGATGACCTTAGATAAAATATTTAAGAGTGCCCAGGGCTGAATGGGCAAGTATTGGCTAGGTGCTGGCACCTGGTAACTTCCTTTCTCCAGCCTCTGAAACAGCCTGACACTTTGATAAGAGGAGAAGTAGGGAGTGGGGAGGTGGAGCTTATCTTAAGTCAAGACAGTCCTATGGGGGAGAACTGAGGCCTTGGAGGATCCTCAACACAGGCGTGGGGGAGGGGTTGGAGAGCCAGGTGCAGAGGTGGAACAAGTAGGGGGAGTCTACTTGAGGGAACACCACTCCCTGGGGGTCCAGCTACCCTCCTTTCAGGGCCCCAGGAGAAACCAGGCAGGGCAAGGCTGGCAAGCCTCAGCTGTTACCTCCTAAGGTAAGAAAGTACCAGGGAGCATGGAGCCCGGAAGAGTTACTACCAGGAGCTAGAGGTGAGGGGTGGGAGGGTACACTGGGGAACAAGAAGGCCCCCTCCTCCTGGAGACTGCTGGGGAGGAGGCAAGAGGGATAGCCCTCACAGGGCAGTGACTATGAGTGCATGAGTGCAGTTGGGCAGATTAGCAGGTTAGGAGCAAGTCCAGGAGCTGGGCAGGGCTGGAGTGGTACGTCCCATCATTGCCTAGCTGTGAGGCCGTGGGCAAGTTACAGCATGCCTCTACACCTCTGTTCCCTGCTATATGAAATGGGATAATGCCAGCTTCCTAGAGTTGTTGGTCCATCTGTACCCAGGGCATGACATTATTAAGGAGATGTACTCAGAGTAGATCTTTGGTTGATCTAAGAGGTGAGCTCTTCTAGCCAAAGTGAAGGATCTATCTAATGTTTGTGGTTATCTGGTATGTTCACCAAACACTTTCACACATGCTCACTTAATGATCTTAGAACCTTAAGAGGTGGTTATTGAATGTAGCCCATTTTTTCAGAGTAGTTCACCGAGGCCTACAGATTTGAGTAAACAGCCAGTGGTCACACAGTATCCTGCACAGCCCTCTGATACCCAAGGCTGTGCTGTTTTCCACAACAGTGCCTGAGCCAGGAGATTGAGGCCACCAGGTGGAGTGTGGCAGGCCCAGCCCAAGTTCTACCCCAGATTCCTGTGGGGAGCCTGGCCAGTGGAGCTGTGTACTCTCTGCCTGCCTCTGTCCACCGGACCGGCCTGGCAAAAGCAGGCAGTGACATGAGGAACACTGGAGACTGAGAAATTAAGAGGAGGAAGTGTGGGGGTGAAGCCCAGTATAGTACCACAGGCAAAAGGCTACATGGCCATGACCAAACTGCTTCACCTCTCTGAGCCTAGGTATTCTGTGTGTAAATGGAGATTATGCTATCTGCTTTGTGGGGGTTTTGTGAAGGCTCCTCCAGGAAGGGGTTTTGATGACAGGTAAGTGGGTCAGAAGGGGAGGGTGGGGTACAGCCCAAAGAGCAGGCTGCAGAGCTGGGCTGCCCTGGCAGGAACTGAGCAGAGCTGGGGTTTGAGGTCTTCATGGACAAATGTCCTTTGAAGGGCTTGATGGGATCCAGGGCCTCTGTGGAGTTCACATGAGCTCCGAGAAGTTGGGGGTTGGGGAGGGTGCCATGAAATCTCTGAAAAGTCTTGGTTCTATACCCACTGTGGAGACTCCTAGCCTATTCTATTTTCCCTGGCCAGACCCTCCCAGCAAAGGGTTAACAGTCTTCTCTACCTGCAGTTGCATTTTAAAGACACGAAATTAAAGCAGGTAATTTATTCTCCCCACACACGAAAGAGCAATTAGTTCTAAACAGGGCTTAATCAGTCACCGCGAGATTGATTTCTGGAGCCCTGGGTTTTCGGGCTCCTGGCGCCATGCCAGGCCGGCGAGGGAGGGGGGGCGGACAAATGAGCCGCGGCGGCATGAGCCCTTACATAATCTGCTGGGGGGCCCTGGCAGGCTGGCTAGCCCCACGTGGGGTTTGGCTGAGTTGGGGAGAAGGGGTCCCACTTATGTAGTAGGCAACCCCCTCCCCAGACAGTAGTCCTCAAGGTTGGACTGGCCCCCTGTTAAAGGCTAGACGCTAGGCCCAAAGCTCCAGCCCCACCCTCCGCAATGTCTGTGTGGGGGTGGGGTGGAGTGCAGTTCTGAGGTACAGGGTGAGTACTAGGGGGGTTGTCCAACCAGGTACTTACACCTGTGTCTTCCCTTCTCCCAATCCTCCTACCCCATCCACCCTTTCATCCTGCCTATTTCCTCCCCTCCCCCCTCTGGCTCTTCATTCTCTTCTCTCATTTCTTCTATTTTTTTCCCCTCCTCATTCTACCACGACCCTTGTTTCCCCATGGCTTCCTCACTTCCTACTCCCCACCCGTGCCCTTGTTTCTGCCCACAGAACTCCATCCGGCACAACTTGTCGCTGCACACCCGTTTCATCCGCGTGCAGAATGAGGGCACGGGCAAGAGTTCGTGGTGGATGCTGAACCCCGAGGGCGGAAAGACAGGCAAGACCCCGCGGCGCAGGGCCGTGTCCATGGACAACGGGGCCAAGTTCCTGCGCATCAAGGGCAAGGCAAGCAAGAAGAAGCAGCTGCAAGCACCCGAGCGGAGCCCAGACAACAGCCCTCCGGGCGCGCCAGCCTCAGGGCCAGTGCCCGCTACCGCCAAGTGGGCCGCCAGCCCCGCCTCGCACGCCAGCGACGACTACGAGGCGTGGGCTGACTTCCGCGGCGGCGGACGACCTTTGCTTGGGGAGGCGGCCGAATTGGAGGACGACGAGGCCCTGGAGGCCCTGGCGCCGTCGTCGCCGCTCATGTACCCGAGTCCCGCGAGCGCGCTGTCGCCAGCCCTGGGCGCGCGCTGTCCCGGGGAGCTGCCCCGCCTGGCAGAGCTAGGAGGCCCGCTGGGGCTGCACGGCGGCGGAGCGGGTTTGCCCGAGGCCCTGCTGGACAGCGCGCAGGACGCGTACGGGCCGCGGGCCCGCGCCGGGACGCCTGCCTACTTTGGCGGCTGCAAGAGCAGCGCCTACGGCGGAGGAGGGGGTTTCGGGCCACACGCGCTGGGCGCCCTGCGCCGCCTGCCCATGCAGACCATCCAGGAGAACAAGCAGGCCAGCTTCGCGTCGGCTGCCGCGCCCTTCCGCCCCGGGGCTCTGCCCGCGCTGCTGCCGCCGCCGCCACCCGCACCCAGGGTAGGCCCGGTGCTGGGCACGCCAGGGGAGCTGGCGCTGGCGGGCGCGCCGACCGCCTACCCCGGCAAGGGGGCGGCCCCGTACGCGCCGCCGGCGCCCTCGCGCAGTGCCTTAGCCCACCCCATCAGCCTTATGACGCTACCTGGCGAGGCGGGTGCCGCGGGCCTGGCACTGCCCGGCCACACTGCCGCCTTCGGGGGTCCACCTGGAGGCCTCCTGTTGGACGCGCTGCCAGGGCCTTACGCGGCGGCCGCCGCCGGGCCGCTGGGTGCCGCACCCGACCGCTTCCCGGCCGACCTGGACCTCGACATGTTCAGCGGGAGCCTGGAGTGTGATGTAGAGTCCATCATCCTTAACGACTTCATGGACAGCGACGAAATGGACTTCAACTTCGACTCGGCCCTGCCTCCGCCGCCTCCAGGCCTGGCTGGAGCCCCGCCCCCCAACCAGAGCTGGGTGCCAGGCTGAGGGCCGCTTCCCACGCCTCGGGTGTCCAGGTCCCATCCCTAAGGGGCCTCTGTCTTCCCATCCTGAACCCCGGGTCCCCATCCCCAAGTCTAGCTCCCCAGGAGGCAGCCGGAACCTTACTAGAGACCTCTCAGAAGTTGACCGCCCAGGGAAGTGGGAGGGAGGGGCTGGACATCCCACCATTCCTGCCCAGACTCTTTCGACCTGTTCCTCCCCTCCTGGGGCAGGAAGCCTAGGAGAAGAGGCTGAATTCTGGGCTGGGTGGGAGTGGGAGGAGCGAAGTGGACGCTGGTCGGGAAAGCCAACTAGGAGATAGGCCTGGGGTCGAGGGACCTTTGTGGAAATTCAGTTTTGTTTATGGAGCCCTGGCCATGACTCGTCGCCCACCCCAAACTTCGATCTGGTTCCTAGTTGACACCCTTTTCCACTGATCATATCCTCACCCAATGCCAGCAACCCTCTCCCAAAAGCTCACTAACGCCTTATTGGCCATCCAACCCCCACGGTTCAGCCCCTCCCTGCTATCCCTGAGCCGGCCCCAGCTTCTCCCCTCTCCCAGTCAGGGTCAGTCTTTCCCAACCCACCCATTCCCAAATACTGGTCTCAGCCTCTCCTGCAGGCCTCAGCCCAGATCCACCCCCAAGCCGGCACCCTTTTCTCCGTGCCCGTTCTGGCCCCTTCTCGCATATTTATAAGTGTCCGGTCCGGGCGGGCGGTGGGCGTGGCGTCCCCGGCGAGTATCGTAGGCAGTGTACCGTGGCCGTGCCGTCAGCGTGTGCGTGTGCGTGTGTGCTGTGTCGAGGCCGTGTAGAGTGCATTGTACAGCATATTTTCATGAATAAAATTGTTTTAAATATTTCCCGCGCCTTGGGCTAGCAGGAGGGGGGCAGTGGTGGACGATAATTGGCAGGGATCTTTGGGGGTGGGGGGAGTCCCTGCGCCTGAGCCTCTGTGGAAGCTTTGTGTCTGGGCACGTGTCTGCATTCCCTGATGCTCGTCTGCTCAGCACACATTGGTTAAGCACCTACTGAGTTCCGGGCGCTGGAGATGTGCCTTGTGGAGCTCTGCACCTGCCTCTGTGAACATGTGCATGCAGGAAGTTTGGGGCCTGGGGAAATTCTGTCCTGAATACACTTCAGAGATCCGGAGAAGGGGCACAAATATTTATTGAGAACCTGTTAGTGCCAGGCCCTGGACTGGATTTTTTTCGTTCCCATTGTACAGATGAGAAAACAGGGTCAGAGAGGGAAAGTGATTTAGGAAGGCAGGGTGGAGATGGTGGAAAGAGGAGCTTTTGAGATGCACAGACTACTATTGAAATTCATTCCCTGCAATCTACCAGCTGTATGACCTTGAGCAAGTTTTCAACCTCTGTAGCTTTATTTTCCTGGTCTACACCATAGCACAGTAGCACCTATCTCATGGTATGTAAAGTACTCAGCACGGGTCCTGCACATTCATTCATTCAAGGATCAGTTAGTGAGCACCTGTTAAGTGCCAGTTCTTATACCAAAGCAATGGGGTCTGCCCTCTGCACAGTCTCTGCCCTTAAGGAACTTGGAGGTTTCCTGGGGGCAAGGATGAGTCCATAGGTGACTTTAGACCACTGCTCTGAAGAGTGAAGAAGCCAAGTGGCCATTGTGGGAATGAATGTTGGGGCAGTACTCATCCCGGACTCAAGAAGTCAGGGAAGGTGCTCAGAGAGGCTGTTGTCTTGCTAAGCCTGGAAGGATGTACTGGCATTGGGAAGAGGAGGAATTCAGACAGGGGGTGACATGTTCAGAGTCAAGCGAGCATGTGGTGGGCGGCACCTGTGGCTCAGTCAGTAGGGGGCCGGCCCCATATACTGAGGGTAGCGGAGTCAAACCCAGCCTCAGCCAAACTGCAACAAAAAAATATCCGGGCGTTGTGGCGGGCGCCTGTAGTCCCAGCTACTCAGGAGGCTGAGGCAAGAGAATTGCCTAAGCCCAGGAGGTGGAGGTTGCTGTGAGCTGTGTGACGCCACGGCACTCTACCAAGGGCCATAAAGTGACACTCTGTCTCTACACACACACATACACACACACACAGCACGTGGATTTCAGAACCACTTCAGTTGAGTGTGGCTAAGCTTTGCAATGAAAAGATTCTCGATGGCTGGGAGGCCAATGGGCCAGAGGCAGTATGGCTCAGCCAGGGAGGCTGATGTGGCTCAAACCAGGAAATGCGGAGGGCAGGAGGGCTAGAAGGAAAAGGATGAGTTCACATCTACTTTGGATGTAGAGTCACTGGGACTAGGTTGTAGATTCGACATAGGGGGTGAGGGAGAGCAAAGAGTCAAGTGATGCCTGGTTTCTGGGCAGTGCCAGGGTACACAGGGCCATTCTCTGAGATGGGGAGCATCATAGGTGCAGGAGGAGCTCTAGGGAATGGTATGCTTGGCCTCGAATAGACTCAATTTGAGTTACATTCTATTGGAATATTGCCATGTGTGTGTGTGTGTGGATGTTCAGGAGCATATAGACTGTATGAATGGCATCCACTGGCATTGGGCAACATGGTGCCCTAGAGATATCCAGCTGGATAGTGGGATCAAAGCCCAAGATGGTGTCTGGGCTGGAGAGGGAGGTCAGAGAATCAGGAGCACAGAGTTTGTCACTGAGGTGTTGGGCTTGGGGAGGATGTTGCAGAATAAGAAGTCACCGCTGATGAACACCTGAGAACACTTAGGCACCGGAAGAGGGACCCACTGGCTGAGACGGGGCAACCATAGGGAGAGGAAGAAGAAAACCAGGACACTGTGGGGTTGGAGTCTTAAGGTTGTAGAATGTGATTCTAGAAGGGAATGCCCAATGCTCTTACTTCCTAAAGCTTCAATTTCTTGGTCTGGAAGATGGGCAGTAGCACCTGTCTCATGAATTTGTTTTGAAGAGCAAAAAGATTGGACTTCCTGTTCTGAGGTCACACTGCTAGTAAGGCATAGGTCCAGGTTCCCTGCCACTGAATAGGTGCCCCCCATTGCCCAGGCTCTCCTGTGGCCTCCACTGCCTCTGAGGAGGTGTCTGGGAGCAGAGAAGCAGAGGTGCTTGGAGTCAGTCGGATCCACATAGGTTCTGGGCTCAGTTGGCGGGCTCAGACCTCACTGGTGTGGTGTGGTGATATCCCTGCCAGGTGGGGAGCACACAGAGGCTGACAACCCCTCTCCTGGGAGAGCTGCTCTAGCCCCATCCCACAACCAGACTCAGCCCAGTTGGGTCTGGGCTCCATATGGGCTGCCCCCACCCTAGGCTGATGTAGGGTGGGCTGCTGGTCGGGTGTGCAGGTCTGTGTGTGTCCACATAGCCCCATATGCAACTGTCTGTGTGGGCGTGTTTGTTAGGTGTTAGTGTGCTGGGGGGGGGCAGTTTTGGTGATGGTTGAGGTCTCCTTTCCCAGTGTGCACATGGCTGGGCATGTGCATGTATATGAGTTTGTGGGTGTGGTGCATACAACAGTGGATCTGTCTCCGAGTGTGCCCACACAAGTGCCTGGGGCTGTGGGGCCCATGCCTCTGTGTGCTTTTCCCTGTGCCCCCCAACCCGGTCTCCACATGTGCACTGCATGCCCGCCTCTCTGGGTGTGCCTGCCTGTATTGGCACATCTCTCTTTCTCTCTCTCTCTTCCTCCTTCTCTCTCTCTCTCAGCGCCAGCTCTGGTGTTTCCCTGCCAGGAGTGTCTTGGGGGCTGCTCTGCCGTCTGTCAGAGGGAGGGGAGCAGGGGGACACTCCAGACCTGGGATCCAGCCCAGCTCATGAGCAGGGAGCAGCGGGACCACCTCAGAGGAATGACAGCGCTCTGCCTGGCTCATGCCAGTCCTCATTTCAGACACAGCTCTGTCCTGCTGGGCCCCATCCAGAGAAAGGGGGCAACACCCCTGCAGCTGGGGGGCTGAAACTGGCCCTTCCCCACCAGCCTTGGAGCCCAGCAGACCGCCCCCTCCATGCCCACTCCCTAGGAGGCGTCTGACACATGATTTATTCATAAAAAGCCATTATTTGTGCCAAGGAAGAACCGAGCTGCCGGCTTTTTAAGTGCTGATAATGCTCTCAGCCTCCTTGCCTCTCCTCCCTCCCCCCCATCTTCTGTCTTCTCTCTCACCTCCTTCAGACTTCTTCCCTTTCTCCTCCTCCCCTTTCTTCCTCCGTCTTCACCATTCTTCCTCCTGTTCCTCTGTTGTGCCCCTCACATCTCCTCTTCTCCCTGTTTCTTCATTCTCCTCCCTTCTCACCCCACTCCACTCCTCCCTACTAGAGCAAGGGGAGTGAGATAGGGCCGGGAAGCTCAGTGCCAGTCGTCTCAGACTGGGGGGAGCCCCGCACCAGGTCCTGGAGCCCCAAGGACCCCACGCTTCTACCTCCATCGCCACCTCTTCAGAAGTGGGTTCCAGTGGAAGGTGGGGCAGGTCCTCAGATGCTGTCCTAAGCAGCTCCCCCTCTGCTAAAAGGTGTGACTTCAGCCCTTCATTATTAATATCCATCCCTCAGACTCCCAAATAAACATTCAATTAGGTAAAAACAGTGCCTTGGCTATCCAAGTACAGGTTCAAGACAAGCCCCTTAGAGTCCCTCCCCACCAAGAATAATCCCCAAGCTCCCCATTTAGAAATTCTGGAGCCATCACTGTTCAGGTGATGCCAGCAGAGGCTGGCATTAGGGGAGGCACTTGGACTCTGACATAGAGAACCTTCTGTTTCCAGACAGGAAGGAGCAGAACAAGTATGTTCACAGGTTGAAGCTTGGACATGGACACACACGAGGGTCATAGAAGCAGACATCACAGATCCACATGTGTGCACCCTCATGCTCACACGTGCACACACACACACACACACACACACAAAATTATGTGCACAGCCACACACCTACTCACACAGATGGAGAGCCATCCCTCACCCCTTTCCAAAGCATTCCTCCCCTGCACCTGCAGTGGGGGCTAGAACTCTTTCCTGTTCAGACACCTGCTCATTCATTCACTCACTGCTTAAACTTAGTTTTTGCACAGCATTTGTGCCAGCCCTTGTGCGGGGCACTGGGGAGGCAAAAAGGAACACATCTGGGCCCTAAGGAGGGGGACTAGAGCAGAGGGGGTGCTGCAGACCCTCCCTTGCAGCCTTGAACTGGGGGCTAGGGGCCCAGCAGGCGAGGGGTTAAGTCATTTGGCATCCAGAGCTGGAGCCATTAGGCCTCCTAATTATGAAATTATCGAGGTCCTCAGGTGACTGCTAATTTCACACACACTGTTCCTCTCACGGCTAATGAACGCCCGCAGAACCCACACCTTGTCTTTCCTGCTGAACGGTGACCTGCAGTTAATGAGCTCAGGAAGGCAGACAGGCCACCGGCTGGGTGGGTGGGGCATCAGGCCTAAGGAGGGGGCCTCTCACCTTCCTGCCCCTCCCGGCTCCCTTTACTGGCTGCCAGCCCCAGTGAAGGCTTCAGGGCCAAAGCCCAGCCCATAATTTCTGCAGGACAGGCTAGGCCCAAGGCTCTTGGGAGTAGGGGAGGGATACAGATTTGGGCAGAGCTTTGGGTCATATGACCTGAAATGAGCATGGGGCACAGCCAGGGTGGAGTGAGCGATGAAATAAAGGTGGTTCAGGAGGACCACTTCTGCTTGGTCCTGAGGCCATGGCAGGGACATTTATGAAGGGCTTAGGGCTAGTGACAGCCTAGAGGGGTGGGAACTGGTGGGTGGGGCTGGGTTTTACAGTCATCCCCTGATGCTAGAGACGTGACAACTTTGGGGGATGGAAGTGCTGATGATTGTGGGAATGTCAGCTGGTGAGGTGGCAATGCTGCTGTTATGATTTTGAAAGTTTAAATTTTTTAAATTAAAAAGGAAACACAAAACGTTATCCTGCAAAACAGGAAGAAAAGTGACACATACAGGTTGTAGTCTTAGGTGAGGCCAATATAAGAGCCCAGGTTGAGAAGCAGTGTTCCTCCAGATGGAGATACAGTGGCCCCTCCGTGGGGAGAATCCTGCCCTGGCTGTGACCCACTAGCCAGGTCATGCTGCTTGAGTGTCGGCATGGGGAATGAGGGTCAGGGCACACAAGGCTCTTTGTTCTAGCTTTTTCCTGCCCTTAGGCCTTGAGGCAGCTCCTTTCCTTCTCTGGGCTTCTGTTTCTGGCTGAGTAAATGATAGGGTTAGACTATAGCTATGTTTACAGAGGGGCATGACTGGGCTCTTTGAGGGGCTGCCCACACTCAGCCTGAGGTAGGCACCCTAGGCCAGTTGGTCGGTGGAAGAATCCCATGGCTCCAGGTTTGTACATTTGTGCAAGGGGTGCACAAAGGAAGACGTGCATCACTCTATCCTCTGAAAGCTGCCCCTTCCCTCTCAGGAAGAAGAGGGAGTCACGCTTCCCACCAGCCTACTAGTAGGCTGTGTCCTCCCACAGCAAGTTCCTGCTCTGCCACCAGCTTGCATCTCCTTCTGCACCTCAGTTTCCCACCCGTCAAAGGTTGGTAATAAAAGTGTGATCTCAGGCTAGGTGAGGTGGCTCACTCTTATAATCCTAGCACTCTGGGGGGCCGGGGGTGGACTGCTTGAGCTCAGGAGTTCGAGACTAGCCTGAGCAAGAGCAAGACCCCATCTCTACTAAAATAAAAATAGAAGAACTAACTGAGCGTTGTGGCAGGCATCCATAGTCCCAACTATTCAGGAGGCTGAGGCTAGAGGATCACCGAAACCCAATAGTCTGAGGTTGCTCTTAGCTATGATGTCATGGTACTCTACCCAGGGTGACACAGTGAGACTCTGTCTCAAAAAAAAAAGTGTGAACTCACTTTGGATGCAGCAGAGATCTCAGAGGTCCTTGTTGTTACTGTGTGACCTGGGCCCAACCAGACGCTTTCCATCATTCTTCCATTTCTTCCCCCAAGTGCTCACAGGGTCTCGTCCAGGCAACTAGAGCATGATGAGGCCAGGGAAAAGCTTCTGCACCATGGGTGTTCCCGGGGAGGGAGGAGGGGCAGGGAGAGGGGAGAGGCTGCCCATCTGCTCACAGGCACACCCTTGCTTTGCTCATTCCTGCCAGCCCTTCATGTGTGTTAGTACACTTGACCTACACAACAGTGGGGTAGATGCTTTTATTATCTCCATTGTACGGCTGAGAAAACTGGGCTTAAAGAAGTTAAGTGATGAGGCAAAAGTCACAGAGCCAGGAAATGGCAAGGTCAGGCCTCCAACCCAAAGCCTGTGAGACCTTGGCTATGTTCTACTTTTCCTCTATGTGTCAGACACAAATACCCAGGTACGCACAGGCCTGTGTACACATACACTCTGAGACACACATAGACAAAGAGATTCACTCATGGCCACATCCTACCTGCATATACCCAATTGCATATGTTTACCCCCCCCCCCCGCCCCAGGCTGAGGCTGACAAAGCCACACACCTGCATATTCAGTCAGACATGAATTGTATATTAGTAGACCTGAAAAAGTTCATGTGTACGTGCTCACACACAGGTGTCCACACACACAGACAAATCACACATGTGCATGCATAAATGTATGCAAACACTATCACATGTGCATACACATACACCTACCCAGGGAAGTGTGCTCACACACAAGCTCACACCCCTATGTGCACAGGTGTTAGCTATCACTCATGTATGGGCACTGACATACAAAACTGAGATGTGCAAGAGACATCCTCAAGTTTATACACACATGTGCATATACGTGTGTCTATCCAGACACATATTCGGCACAGGCATGAGAGTACTCACATGTGCACACAGGCATGCACACACACACACACATGCACAGGTCACATAGGCCCAGGTGCCCTGGTATAGCAAGGTAAGTGGCTTCCCGATACCGTGGGTGTGATGGATGGACCCACGTTCCAAGCAACTATCAAAGTGTGGTGTTCGAGGTGCAAACACCAATTAGTGGGGCCTTTGAAAGCACCGGCTCATTAGAGGGGAAGCAGAAGAGGCTGGAACTGGCATAAAACATGGAGCTGTTTAACTCTCACAAGGCAAGGGTGTGTGCACCATGGAAAGCCTTTGGGTAGAACACCCCCTCCATGCTGCACTTGTTACTGGAGAAGGACCCTCACGAGAGGCCTTGGCAGCCGGCTTTGATGCTTCTTGAAAGTGTGTGTGTGGGGGGGTAGTCTCCTGCTAGCGCTGGGCTGGCACTGAGTGAGCGGGGGCTGCGCCAACTGGCGATCAGTTTCATGCACATCGTAAACCTAAGTGCTTTCTGGAGAGTCAGGCAGATTGCACATAAAGTCCCCCTTCTGTCCCAAGCACATGGGTGGGCGGGTGAGGCAGAGGCTCGCCCTGGCAGACAGATCTCCACCAGGCTGCAGGAGACCTAGTAACCTGGTCCCTGGTAGGAGGTATCCCTGGGGACAAGGCGAGTTTTCTCAGGAGGGCTGGCACTTTTAGGGGAAGCTGGAGATGTGGGCAGTGCATGAACCTGAGGTCTTCTGGACTCTGCCATTTGCTGGCTGAATGATCTTAGACAATTAGCTTCTCTGACTCTTGGTTTCTTCATCTGTGAAATGGGTTAATGTAGAAATGAAATGAGCTCCTGCCTTTGGCATAATGTATCACAGAGCTGAAGGACCTCTGAAGACAAGTGAGATCACATTTGCATTTATTGTTACGTCCAAATAATACTGGCTCTCAGTCCCTGTGTGTTCAGGGCAGAGCGTTGGACCCCTCTCCACAAACTATCCACTATTCCCAACAGGCTCTGCGTGGTGGGAGTTAGGGGTCTCATAGGTGCACATGAATCTGCCTCTCATTATAGCAGCCCACTCAAACTCTTGTCTATGCATGTCTGTTCTCCTTAAGCGTATTTGGAGAGGCCTCCCCATGCACCTCTCCCATCATGAAATACCAATGCCAGGCTATTGGGTGCTCTGGATGTTTGTTCTCCAAGTCCTCTGCCCTTTAGAACCCCCAAAGTGGTTTTGGGCTCTTCAGCAGGGATCCTAGGGGTTGGGGGAAAGATGGTAGAGAGAGGGTGGAAGGGTTGTGTTTCTGCTCAGCTCTGTGTTTCTGTTATCTGGGCCACAAAGAGATGTGCTGTGCTTGTATATCAATTCTCAAATACTCTAATAAAATCTATTTTATCAGCTTTTGCCATCAACCTAACCCTGGGAGCTGTAGTCCAGACTGGGTGCTGAGCTGAGGGGGGACCCCACACCGAGGGGGGATGAGAGCAGTTCTGAAGCCAAACTGCCTAGATTCAAATCCTAGCTTTGGTATTTAAAAGCCACATGATGTTGGGTAACTTTCCTTACCCATGCTTCAATTTCCTTGCCTATAAAATGAGATGATGATGTCTACCTCGCAGGGTTACTGTTGTGAGAAATAAATGAGTGAACAAACGTCTAAGTAATGCACTTGGAACAGTACTTGGCTCATAGCAGCATGGTGTGAGCGTTTCTGATATGATCATTGTGGTATTATTATTATGATCTTATAACCATGATTCCTGTTTCTCCTGTGTCCTTTTCAGGCCACCAGTCTTCCTCTTATAAGGACAAAGCCAGTCTCCACATTCGTCATTGAATGTGATGTTTTTTGCAGGAGACCTAGTAACCTGGTCCCTGGTAGAAGGTATCCCTGGGGACAGGGGGAGTTTCACATTCAAAACAGAACTAGAGTGGGAGAAGGACAGGGCTACTTGACAACTCCAGGGGTGATTTCCACTTTATAATCTTTGTCAGTGCCCTGAATTGTGCAGTGTCCAACCTGGGCATGTGAATATACTATCTCCTTTGTCTCTCTGAAACATGGAGCCCTGTCGACTAAACATCTCATAGTCAGCTACCTTACAACGAGCTTGCCAGTAGGCACTCAGAACGCAGTGCTGGACTTTACACAATTAATCTTCATAACCACTCTGTGAGGAACAGATGATTATCTTTAGACTACAGATGGCAAAAGTAGCCTTCAGGGAGGGCTATATTAGTCAGGATCAGAAAGACTGTGCTGTGTAATGAACAACCCCCTGAATTTCAGTGAATGAATACAATGGAAGTTTATTGTTTGCTTGTACAAAGTCTGATGAAGGTGTAGGCATTGGAGGTGAGTGAGCTTTCCATGTTGCTTAGATCTTAAGGATCCACCATCCCAAAGAGGGCTTTGTTGGTACCTGCAGGGACTGGAAGGTCGTGTACCAGCTTGATGCTTTGGCCAGAGACTGGCCATTCACCTCTATCCACAGGTCATGGGACAGGAGCAGTCATCTCATCCACTTACCAGCAATAGTAAGTTGGGGAAATGTCAGAGTCTATGTACCTGGGAGGAAGAGCAGAGGTGACTCTACATGGACCAGATAGGAGGAGTGCAGGAGCTTAGGGAGAGAGGAGAAGCTTCCTGGGGAGGGAGCTGGCACCACACTTGTAAGAAGGGAGGTAAGAGGGATTTGGACAGGCAAAAAGGAGGAAGAGGGCATTTATTTTGGGACAAAGAGTGAGTAAAGGCCTGAAGGTGGAAAGCATAGATGCCTCCAAGGAACAATGGGAACACCTGGCTTGAGCAGGTGTCTAGGGAGCATGAGGAAGGGCAGAATAGACTTTCAAAGGCCTTCAGGCAGAACTGATGACTTTGCTCCTTTGTGGATGTGATGGGGGAAAGAAGGAGGCTCTGGTTTGACCTCCAGATTTCCGGCATGGGGACCAGGGAGATAAAGGTGCCGGTCAGGAATCTGGGGGATCCAAGAGGCAGAGCTGGGCGTGGGTTCAGAGGGAAGGCTCTTTTGGGCCATGCAGGGTTTGAGATGGCCATGGAGCATGCAGGGTTGGGGTTGGGTTCCAGGAGGCAGTGGATAGTCTGGTCTCAGCTCAGCATGAGTGGGGCAGAAATGCCGAGCAAAGGTTGTAGGTGGCCAGGTGGTTCCTGAAGCCTCCAGCATGGATCAGGAGGGCCCGACCAGAGCTCTGGAGAGCGGCCTTGTGCGACAAGGTCAGAGGAGCACAGAGTACTGGTACTGGCTGGTTCCTCTGGTACCAGCCAGAGGAATGGGGACAAAGCCAGGAGGCAACATGAGATTAAGGAGGAGCCAAGAAAAAAAGAGTGGGCAGTCGTGCCTGGCACTGTCCTGGCACCCAGAGGAAGTGGGACTGTAGGATTTAGTGACAAGAAGGCTGCTGATGGCCTTGATGAGGATTGTTTCCTGGGCACAATGGGTGCGAAAGCCAGACTGGAGAAGGCCAAAGAGCGAGGGGGAGGTAACAAAGTCTAGAGAACAAGTGCAGACAGCTCCTCCCTGGAGTATCCCTCAGATGGCACAGAGAGAGATGGCCAAGGTGGGGGGAGGCTGGGCTGTCAAAGGTGAGTATTTTTACAATTATTATTATTATTATTCCTGTCTTTTAAGAAGGGAGACACTCGAGTGTGTTGACAGCTGATGGGAAGGAGCCAACTGGAGGGGGATGTTAGAGATTTTGTTAGGAAAGATGGCACTGATTTAGGGCACCCTGGGAAGTGGGAGCAGTGGCTGTGGGTGCTATGGGAGGAGGGGCAGCTGTGAGGAAGCCACGGGGGGACAGAAGCATTGCAGACAAGTAGCTGAGGGTCTCAGGAAACAGAGGAATAGGGTGAGTAGGGGTGCAGGTGTAAGACACAGAGAGAGGTTGGGGAGCAGCAGAAGGATGGGCTAACAGAAGAGCAGAGAGAGGCAAAAGTCACACACATGGAAGTAAACAGAGGAATAAAGGAGAGAGGAAGAAAGAGAGGAGGGGAACCCAAGGCAGGATGAAGGCTGAGGAAAAGACCCCTTGGGAGTGGGCATGAGCAGGGCCAGAAGTGACCATGGGGAGAATGTGTGGCTTTTTCAGGGGACCTTGTCCCTGCCCAGAGCTTAGATCTTTCCCCAAACAGAACTCCTGCCAGCCCAGGGGCTATCCTGACTATAGCCATGCAGATGCCTGGGCCCCCTGCTTTCTGTGGCCTGGGGTAGGGACAAGAGGAGTCTGCCAAGCTCTTCCTCCAAGGAGGGGGCACCATCCATATCCCTAATGTAGGGTGCTGGGCAGAGGGGAGCCTGATTTTCACCGGTCACCAGTCCAAGCCCTGGTCACCCAACAAGCATGAGGCCCCAAGTGTAGACTGGCCCAGGGGAAGGCTAGGATTGCAGCCTGACCCTGAACCCACCCCTCACAACCTGGCTCCAGGCCCTGTGGCTCCCGCAGGGCCTAGGCCACCCTGACATTCACCTAATTGTCTTCCTGCTTTGATGAGCGGCTCCGCAGAGGCGCTGCCACGGATCAAATTAAATGTGAGCCAAGCAGGCAGCCCCGATGATGAGAGGGAAATACCACATTTACATAGTCCGGTGTGGGAGGCAGGAAGACCCAGGCCCAGAGAGACAGAGACCTGGGACCCAAGAAGAGGCAGGGGGAGAGAAAGACTGAGAGATGGGGGTGGGGAGAAAGAGACAGCACAGAGGGGAGCGGGGGCATTGTCCATAGGGGCCCTGTTGACTGAAGGGCAGTTGAGGTGGGGGCTCAATACAGGTAGGGGCTCTTCCCACCTCTAGGCAGGTGATTGCCTCCTCACCAAGCCCAGTCAGCTGACCCCAGTAGTAGGAGGGTGGTCCAGAGCCCATGGTGCAGCTGAGTACCTCTCCTGCACAGCTGGGTCTCCTAGCAGCTCCCTCACCCTACACTAGACCCCACAGCTGGACTGCAGCTGGCTCCTTCAGCACAGTCCTGGAGGGTGCAGCCAAGACCGTCCCCTCGGTTCAATTGGGGACATCCTGGCTGCCCGTCCTGGGGGTATTAGAGGGGGTTGGCCCAGGAAGGGTGTACATGTGTGTGTGAGTGTGTGTGTATGAATGTGACAGTGAGAGTGGCCATGTGTGGCATCTGTATGAGACCCTCTGCATGTGGGTGCATTGGCTGTCACTGGGCCTGGGTACTTGTAGGACATTAGTGAGCTTGGCCTTCCTGCCCTTCAATGTGGAGTCAGACCTGTGGACCCAGAGTCTACGTGCAGGACTTGTGGGACGCTGGTATCCAAGTCAGAGTGGGTCGTGCCAACAGTCCCTCTGCCCTAATAGCACATTAACCAGGTGCAAAGCAACACCATGGCCTCAAAACAGCTCCGGGAAGCAGCCATTGCTATTCTTCCCTATTTATTTATTTATTTATTTATTTATTTATTTATTTATTTATTTATTTATTTTATTGAGAGAGAGTCTCACTTTATCGCCCTGGGTAGAGTGCCATGGCGTCACACAGCTCACAGCAACCTCCAACTCCTGGGCTTAGGCGATTCTCGTGCCTCAGCCTCCCGAGTAGCTGGGATTACAGGCACCTGCCACAACGCCCGGCTATTTTTCTGTTTTGAAGTTTGGCCAGGGCCAGGGCCGGGTTTGAAACTGCCACCCTCAGTACATGGGGCCGGCGCCCTACTCGCTGAGCCACAGGCACCGCCCCTATTCTTCCCAATTTATAGAGAAGGAAACTGAGGCTCAGAGAAGGGAAGTGGAAGCGTCTTGGCTAGCTACAAAGGGCACAGCCCAGTGCGAAGCCAGGACTGTCCTACTCAAGCCTGTTGGTCCTTCTTTGCCGCCTGTCTCTCCGGGTGTCTGGGTCCCCTGACAAAGGCTGGGCTTGATGAGAGCAGGGAACTCGGCACAGTGCCTTGTGCCTAGCAGGGATTGATGAACGTTTATTCATCCCTTCCTTCCGCTTCTTCAACCTATTCCCCAGAAACTCCCCTTACCTGCCCTCTTTGGCCTGGGCTGGACACCTCTGATTGTGTTTTTATCATTCACAGTGTTTATTCAATGCATGCCAGGTGCCGGATGTAAGTCACACCCTTTCCATATGAGTCCTTGAACCCTATGCAGTAGGTACCCTCATTAGCCTCATTTGACAGATGTGGAGACTGAGGTTCACACAGATCAGGGAGAGGTATTTTGTTAAGAGTTAGGCTTTGTGCCTAGACTGGGTGCAGCCTCCTTTTCCCTGAGGGTCCCCTTCCTCTGTCACTGAGACAGACCTAGATGTTTGGGGAGGCAGAGGAGTGTGGAAGGAGAGGGTTCCCATATCAAGTGCGTGTGAGCTTGCACGTCCATGCAGGCAGATGAGTGTGAGCATGTGCGAGCGTGTGCACTACAGCCTACACATGGGGCCCTGTCTTCTGCCATCTCTGTGACGTGCTTCCTCCAGCTCACCTCACTGACTCCTCATAACTCTACTACCTGGGAATTATTAGTCCCCCATTTTTAGAATGAGTAGGTTGAGGAGAGTAGCAAAAGTGACCCAAGCCTCCGGGTTCCAGCTCTTTTCAGAACCCCAACACTCACCAGGATGTGCCTTTTCCTACCCCACTTCTGATGCACTGAGGGCTGTGGTAGGATGCATTTCTCTGTCTCCAACAACTCCTATTTGGGGCTCCCTCATCCCAACTCCTGGGGAGCCAGGCCCACAAAAGTGCCTGTTGGCTCCACGGAGAAGCCCTTCCCCCTCACCCACGGGGTCCAGGGCGGCTTTTACTGGGAAAATAATTAGAAATCTAATTCTTATTTCTCCCACTCTGCTAATTGTCTGTGGACAATTTGATTGTAACAGTCGTCACTGAAGCAGAAAAACCACCTTATTTCTGCCAGACATCCTCCCTGCAATTAACACCAGCAACTGCCTTGCTCTCCTCTCACCTGCAAAAACCCAGGGCCCTAAGGTGCCCTCACATCTGGGGACCAGGCAGGGGCAGGGCTAGGTGCCTAGGGACCTATCAGGCAAGGCAGAGAGAGAATGAATGAATGTGAATATTTGAGCATTTGGGTAAAAGAAGGCAGGCGAGATGGAGACCCAGGCCCAGGGAGAGATGCAGGGGCATCTGGCTAGATCCAGGGCGAAGAGAGATGGGGAGGGGGGAGAGGGGAAGGCGCAGGAAGGAATAAAGTGCCCAGTGGGAGCCAGCTGAGCGACCAGGAGCTGGAGTCCCCAGCTCAGACTGTTCCTCTGCCAAGGCAAGGGACACACCTTCTCTGAAACAAAACCAGACAGTGTGTGTAGGTTTTGGGAGGGCTCCCAGAGAGCCCAGCCCTCGGTGGGATGAGGCTGATTAGGAAAGGAAAGCAGCTGGGAGGAGGGGATAGGGCAGGAGGGGGTGGGGGAGGGGGATGGGAAGGGTGGTGGACCCAGGGACCAGACAAGGGTGGGGATGGCAACAGGACTGAGAATGAAACAGCACAATCAGACTGACCTGTTGCTCACAGCTGCCAGGGCTCCTCTCCCACTGGCCACTGCCCTCCCTCCCTAGAAGCACAGCCCTTGGCAGGAGGGGGTGCGCCCTTCATTGTTGCCTCAGTCCCCTACACATTGTATCTTCACAGACCTGTCCCTGTCCTCCATCCTGCCCCATCTCTTCCCTCTTGGCAGTCTCTGGCGGTGAGTAGATGTGGGGACCTTGGTCCCACATGGGTTGAGTCCTCTGTCTTGGGACATAGGGCAGGCTGAAGGGCTCAGCCTTGGCTGAAGCCTGGCACACTACACTAGTCCTGGCCACTCAGATGTTCACCGCAGGGCATCAGCTCCAGGGCAGGTGCATGGCTGGCTTGCTGTGTGTGTCTGCAGGAGTGGGCAGCTCAGCTGAGCAGCCTCCTCTGCCTACCCCAAGAGCCACCACCTCCTGTTGAGGCCACTGGCCCACCCTTTTCCCCCAGAGGCCAGGGGTCAGGGTGGGTCAGGGGAAGCTGGGGCCTGTGAAGGGTGGAAGGAGAGAAAGAGAAAAGGGAGCTTCCTCCCAGAGCCTCCCCGCCCGCCTGTCTCTCCTTCCTCTGCCATCCTCAGCCCTCTCCACTCCCCCTCCCAGGCTTGTCAAGGGAGGATGAGGGCCTGGGCTCCTGTCAGTCTCGAGCTGGAGAGCTCCCTGGGCTTCATTAACATGCAAATTAGCAAGTTCTGACTGGCTGTGGCAGCCACCCCTCCCAGCCCCTGAGAGAGAAGGGAGATGGGGAGAGAGAGAGAGAGAGAGAGAGAGAGAGAGAGAGAGAGAGAGAGAAAGAGAGAGAGAGAGAGAGAGAGAGAAAACCCTTTGCAGCAGGCTGGGAGAGAGGGGAGCAGCTCTCATTGCCCTGGACTCTATAGACAACAGTACATGTATCTCACACAGGCACACACACTATACAGCCACATATCATGCAGTCTTAGGGATACCCACGGACACACAATCACACAGACAGCATCACACACACAACTTCACCACCAGTGGTCATACCCTAAATTGTCTCAAACAGGCCTGTGAAGCCCCACCCCTTCCAAACTCATACTGGTTGGCATCCTCACAATACAGTCCTACTGAGCACAGACTCAACAAACACACCATCCCCCACGGGGCCACACACATACACATACAACCTCAGTCAGTCACACAAAGTCATACACAGGCACACAGCCCAGTGAGAGGGAGGTGCTGAGGTACCACACTGGGCCCTAGGATGCACCGCCATCACCTGGAAGCCCTCCATGCTCACTTCCCCTTCAGTTCCCCACCTGAAACTGACCAGGACCAGCTTGGGTTTCCCTTGGCTGGCTCTCAGCAGCCATGTTAAGTACCATCTGGTCCCTCTGCTTGGATCCCACCCCACCCTCAGTCTCCTTCACCATCTCCTAGCCATCACTGCTGCCCATAGCCCTCTCTGTCTCTCTCTCCCTGGGGTTGGGTCCCTCCTGGGGCTGCTCAGCTCCAAGGCTTCCCTTGAGAGTGACCCTGGTCACGCAGCTTTGAAATAGCCAGTTGATGTGTCTGCCTCCACCAGGATGGGAGCTCCAGGAGGACAGGGCCCGGCGTCAGCCAGTCTTGTTTACTGCTCTGTCCCAGCTTTCAGCTCTCGCAGACCTGTCCGCGCTATTTCCGCAGCAGGATGGAGCAGGAGCCAGCAGCGTTAATAACGCAAATGGCTAATATGTGGCATTTGCCATGTGCAGGGCCACATACACAAGAATTCAATGAAGGAGTTTCTATTACTATCAACACCATTGTCAGAGATGAAGAAACTGAGGCACAGAGGCGTCTGAGCACGATCGCCCATCCAGCACCGCAGTCTGAGGTCTGGTTGCCCAGTTTTGGCTAGTCCTGCATGTGCTTTTCCTGGAACGCAGAGCAGAAGGAGGAGTTCCCCTATCTCAAGGAACAGGAAGAGCACTTGACCTCTGAGAGAAGGGTCTTCCCTCACTCCCCACCTGCACAGAGGCTCTAGGACATTGGATCTTGGGGCGTCAGGGCTGGGAAGATTGGCTAGGACCCACCCCATTTTAGAGAAGGGAATGACAGACCAGAGATGCCCACTGTCAAACTTGCCTCCCATTTCTCTAGCACCTGCTAAAGTGTGCCAAACGCTGTCATTTGAATTATCTTATTTGATCCTGGAGACAGCCCAGTGAGGTTAGCACTGTTAGAACTATTTTACAGGTCTGGAAAAGTGAGGCTCCTTATAATTGCCTGTGCCCAAATTGGGCATGGGGCACATTAGCTGTTTTGTCTTCAGGGAGTCATTTTTGCCCCACACTAACCCTGCTTTTGGAATGGGAGCCACCATCTTTTACAGATCCATCCTCCTGGGTAATGCAGAGGGGCTATGATTCAAACTGGGCCCATCAGAGTGCTGGCTTGAGAGCTTTGAACTTGGGGCCAAGGTGAGGCTCTGGAGTTTTGAGCGGCCCAGATCCCTTTCTTCAGCAGAAAAAGGGAGAGTGTCAACCACATTGAGAGGGGGAAAGGGTGAATCAGCTACAACCTGCTCATAATGGGGTGGCCCAGGGCAGTCAGCACACCCCCTGCTTACTGGGCAGTCTCCAGCTAGCTTCGCTGTGCCCAAGTCTCTCCTTTGTCCTTCCATCATGTCATCCTCTGCTTGTCTAGGGCCTTACCCCTGCCCAGGGGCCTTACAACAAGAGTCCTAGGATGCTGAAGAGGGGCAGGAGGAGCTGTGCTCACTGGGTGATCCAGGTAGGTGCTGAACCAAGACTTAGGGCCCAGACTACCTTTCTTTTGCTGGGTGATGGACGAAGGGCCTATAGTCACTAAACGGTCCTCATTCTCACACTGGCTGAGGCCTTGGCCCTTGTCTGCTTGTTCTCTGTGTCCAGAACAGTGAGTGCCTGACATACAGTAGTCACTCAATGTTCATTTGTGAAATGGATGGATGGATGGATGGATGGATTGACATGTCTCAGGCCTGGCTGGGCCACAGAGCTCACTCACTGGTGTGGAGTGAGCATTGTATTCGGACATACTTGATTCCCATGGCGCTCCTTGGCTCTGGAAACTGCTGAAACTTTTGGATAGGGCTTAGTGGGTAGTCCTCGCTCTGACCTGTCCTCTCTCATTCGTCTCCCCACCCTCTTTTCAGTATTTAGAATCTTTTATCCATCCTAGTGTATAGGAATGTGGGATTAGTGACTAGCTCTTTCATTGCAAGGTGCCTTCAATATTATGGGTCTTGACATAGAAGAGTATTGTTTAAATGTAAAAAACCAAGAAGACATGCCCTGTTTTTCTCCTCTGATATGTGGGTGACCCAAGTGTCATCACATATGATGGACCAGACTGTGGGTACCCATTGGGCTGTGCAATGTGGTGGGCTCAAGACTGAAACCCAGCTACCAAAGAAGGCCAGGGGAAAGATCCCTGGGGAACAAGGAAAGACATTTGGTGACAGGGAGTGGGAGAACAGTGGCCTATTGATTAATAACTCACAATGCCACCAGGCCACATATCACCTGTTGAGCTAGGGACCTGGAGCTCACACAACCCAGGACTTCCAGGCCCCCTGAGCACCTTCTGAATTCCCCAGAGAGAATTCTTAGCATTGACCCTTTGCTTCTGCAGTTAGAATTCTCAAGGCTTATGAAATGGGGCCCACCCTATCCCCTGGCCCCCACCTTTCCCAGACCAGTGTGAGCCCCTGCTAGGACTTGGGTGTCACCCACCCTCGCAGTCTGAAGGCTGCTATTAGTCCTTCTATTCAGGGATTTTCAAGCCAGGAGAGGGTCTCTGGAGAGAGAAGAAAGGAGCAGACCTGCCCATGGGCCATAGTCCCTGAGTATCCTTCAAGACTGAGTCCAAATTCTGCCAAGGTGAAATGGAGGTGCTTATATTTCTGGCTTTGGCTCATCAGTTTGGCAGCTTCTCTGGGCATCTGGTACAGACAAAGCAGGAGGACAGCATCCAACTCGGGGCCTCCAGGGGCCAACATGCTCCCCACGCCAGGGCAGCCCAGCCCAGCCCTGGAAGCAAAGGGTTAACAGGCTGGGGAAGGAGGGAGCAGCAGTCCTTTGGCTAAGGAGCCTTGTTAATTGATTCCCTCATTCCCATTTGTTCCTGCTAAAGAGAGACAGATGAGAGTGAGCCCGCCAGGCCCGTCTTGGCACCCGGCAGCTTGGCTGGGCACAGCTGTGCTCAAGGCTCTGGTGTCTCTGTGGGGGAGGGGCTGGTCGCAGGGGAGGTGAAGAGGTGGGGCAATTCTATGGCAGGCTCTGGTGCCCTCTGCCCACACCCTATGGGCAGAGATAATCTCAGAGTACTTTTGAGAGGGTAAGTCATTTACTTCACCTTGTAGCACCTCTTTGCTCTATTGGCCTGTGCTGTCATCACCCGTGAGTGGTCTGGGAGCTCAGTAGCAGACACTAGAGGCAGCTCACTCACCATGGGCTCCACATGGGATCCTGCCAGTCTTAGGCGCAGGGAAGGTTTCTGCCTGGAAGAGGGTCAGCTCTGGCCTGTGTGGCTGAGTTCTGTGCCTCCTTGAAGCAGGCTGAGGTACATTTCACTAAGCTAGTGTCCTTGGCTTGGCCATAGGCTCCATCTGAACCCCCTGGTCCTGACCTGCCTTGGACTCAACTTTTTATCTGTTCCTGCCTTGTCTTCATCTCAGCCACACTTGCTGGTGCCTGTTAAATTGGCCTGTTTTGGATTATGACAGAGCCCTGCCAGTTTCCCCTGGGAGAATGGAGTTTGAATGTCATGATAAATCCAACCATGAGACCTCAGAGTTCAAATCCGGGTGCTGCCACTCACTGGCTGCATAATTTGGGCAAGACGTTTTTACCTCTTTGAGTCTCAGTTTTCTCAGATGTAAAATGGCAGTGATACCAACACCTACCTATGGTCGATTGCAAACATGGCCACAATTTTCCATTCTTCCCTGAGCATGCTGTATAGCAATATAACTTTGCAGCTTCTCCATCACCTTGGATCTGGGATGGTCTTATGACTTACTTTGTCCAGTAGAATGAGGAAAAAGAGGCATAGCCACTTCTGAACCCAAGCCTTGGGAGGCCTTGTACTACCTATGTTTCCCCTTGTTCTCTTGGAACCCTGCCCTGTGGCTGTGTGAACAAGCCTGGGCTATCCTCCTGGATGAAGAGAGACACATGACCCAGTCAGCCCCAGCACTCCGATGACAGCCATCCAGCCTTCCAGACCCTAGAAGAAGAACCCCTTAAGTGACCAGCAGCTGATGCACTTGCATGAGTGAGCTCAGCTAAAGCCAGAAGAGTGGCTCAGCTGAATTTCCAGACCACAGAATCATGAGCTTAATAAGTGGTAGTTATTTAAAGCCATAAACATCAGGGTGATTTGTTATGCAGCATAAGCTAACCAATACACTGTATTGAACCATTGCTGTGTGGATTACATGAGAGATAATAGTAAAGTTCTTAGTGGAGTGCATGGCACAGAGCAGGTGATCAGAAAGTAGAGCTTCTGTTGCCTAGGGTAGAGTCACTGACCACAAACTAAAGTCTCCTGTATTTGAGACTGTTCTCTCATGGGCACTCAAAAGTTAAGAGAACTCTCCCCTACTTGCTCCCTCCATCACCACACCAGCAGTAGTGAAAATAACATTATTGAGCACTTACTATGTGCCAGGCTATGTGTTTTACATACATTTCTCATCTAATCTTCACTCAGCCTTATGAAGCAAGCATTCCCATTTACACATTATTTCTCTTTACATATTCATCATTTTATTTATTTGTTTTTTTGAGACAGAGTCTCACTTTCACCCTGGGTAAGGTACTGTGGCCTTATTGCTCACAGCAAACCTCGAATTCCTGAGCTCAAGTGATCCTCTTGCCTCAGCCTCCTGAGTAGCTGGGACTATAGGCACCTCCCACAACATGCAGCTATTTTTAGAGATGGGGTCTCACTCTTGCTCAGGCTGGTCTTGACCTCTTGAGCTCAAGCAATCCAACTGGCTTGGCCTCCCAGAGTGCTGGGATTATCAGTGTGAACCACTATGCCTGGTCTTTGCATATTCATTGTTCTAAAACCAAGTGAACTGAGCCTTGGAGATGTGAACTCTAACTTGCCCAAGGTTACACAGCTAGTTAGCATTGAGAAGCCCTCTGACTCTCCAGAAAGCAATCTAATACCCTCCATTTTTATCTGCTTTGACTGTTCTGCTCCTGTCTGTAGGCCCTCTCCTGGTAACCCCATGCTATGGGGAGTATAAGGGTTGTCCTCATATTTCTACCAGATGTTACAGTTAGGCTCAGCGGGGTCCCCACCCAACCACCCTGAGCCCAGACACTGCTCTTCTAGCCTCTTGCACACGCAAACTTTGAAGCCTGATTCTTTCCTCTGTCAGGACAGCCTATCTTCACCCCTTCAGCCCTGCAACCACAGTGTGATCTGCCATGCTGTCACAGAAACCCTGGCCCTGGCCACTGCTGGTGGGGGTCTGGGTGGCCCATGACTTAGCCTTGCCAATGATAGTTTTCCAAGTTATTGGACTGGAAATGCAAGAGAGTCGGTCTTTCTTGGAGTTACAGGATATAAAAATTAAGAGGACACCCATTGTGATTGTTTTCATATTTTCCTTTTCTTGTTTCAAACTAATTTCATTGCTGTAGGATATGGATAGGTTTTAAAGTAGTGATTTTTTTTTAACATACGTACCTCTAGAGTAGTCTTTTCCCTCTTCACATGTTATCATATTTCTTCATATTTTTAGAACAAAGGTGTCCAGGCTAGCCATATTGAAGAGAAAACAAATTACAAATAACACTTGATTCTACTTTTTAAAATATCTGGAGGACTCAATGGCCATGTGTCCTGCTCTGGGGCTGAAGCAAGTCTGCAGCTAGAAGGGATGAGCCCAGACTTTCTCGTGGGTGGGTTAATTCCTCAGATTCTGTGAGCTAATAAATCCTTCTTTGTGCCTATGGGAAGCCAAGTTGCATTTCTGTTGCTTACAAACCAGAGTCCTGATCGAGGTTCCCAGCTATGGAGTCTCTCCATACACTTCTTTCAGAGTGCTGGGGGATCGTGCAGGCATTGAAGGATTTCCCCCTCCAGAGATAACTTAAGTCCCACAGACTTTACAAATGGTTCCCAAATCACTCAGGTTTCTCAGTCTTAGAGACAGGCAACACCATCACCCACACACTCAAACTAGAGACCTGGATGTCATTCTCTCTCCCTTTTCCTCTACCCTGCATATCTCTATCTCCTTAAATTACCTCAAATCTGGTGACCTCTCCTTCTCTATCACTGTCCCCAGGCTCATGCCATCCTCATCTCTGCTCTGGCCTCTGCAACCAATTTCTACCTGGGCTGGCCCCAGGAGTGCATGCTTCACACGCCAGCACAAGTATCCTTGGCATGCCCAGGGAAGATCAGATCGCATTGCTTCTTTTCTTAAGATGCCAAGAATTTCCACCTCCCCTTGCATTTGGAAGAAAGCCGCCAGCTCACGCACACCTGTTTGCCCTGCTGTGGCCTCACTGGTCTCCCTCCTGTCCTTCCAGCACACCTGCTTCTTTCCTCCTCAGGACACCTGCCCTGCTCTGCCCTGTCCTGGGCCTGGAGCATTCTCACTTCACTTCAGAGTTTAGTCCCTTCTCTTAACTTAGTGAGACCTAGCAAGAGTCCATCCTGCTCACCCGTCCTAACATAAGCCTTTACCCCAGTTACTCTGGGTCCCTTAGCTTCAGTAGGGTCTTCTAGGGTCTCATGGGTTTCTGGTACCCTAAACCTGCAGTAGCCAGAGGGATTCAGTGTGAGCTATCCCTGCCCAGCCTGGATCTCTGCCCACAGGGGCACCACCTCCTCCTACCCCCATGCAGGCCACCCGCCTGTGTCTGTCACATCAAGTTCAAGTGATTCATGTGGCAGCAGCTCCTGGTCTGCCTGTCGGCACGTCAGCTAGCCCTGGTTACCATGACAACAGGATGCAAGGCACCAGGGCATCAGTGGGCTGTGGCTCTCTGAGGGGCAGTGCCACAGGCAAGGGAGGGGGCTTGTTTCTTCCTCCTGTGGGAAGCTTGGCAAGGGCTGCAGCCGCCCGGGGGCTGGGTGGCCCCTCCCTGCCTCTGTGCCTTGGCATTTCCTTCCTGCCATCTGTGCTGGGAGCTGGGGGAGGGGCTGGATTGTGGTCCCTGGTGGGAGGGGTCTGGCAGCAGATGGGTGGGAAAAACAGTCCTCCCCATCTATGCTGTGCCCCTGCCCCCAGCTCTGAAGACTCTCTTCCAGGGCCCTCTCACCACACCACAGCCTTTCTTTCCTTAGCACACAGGGGAAGTTTGAGACCCATTTCAGCTGGAGAATTGGTCTTTGGGCTTGGAATAGAACCTGATAAGGGAGGGGGACTCTTCCAGGGAGGGATTCTGAGGGAACTAACCTGCTTTGTGTCAGGACCTGGCTGGGACATCCTCTCACTCATTCTTCCCAGCAGCCCTACAGTACAGTTTGATCATACCCATTCTATAGAGGGGGAAACTGGCTCAGAGATGATGGCTAGAAAGCAGTTGCACCAGGGTGGCACCTGTGGCTCAGTGAGTAGCACGCTGGCCCCATATACCAAGGGTGGCAGGTTCAAACCCAGCCCTGGCCAAACTGCAACAAAAGCATTGTGGCGGGCACCTGTAGTCCCAGCTACTCGGGAGGCTGAGGCAAGAGAATCTCCTAAGCCCAGGAGGTGGAGGTTGCTGTGAGCTGTGTGACGCCATGGCACTCTACCAAGGGCGATAAAGTGAGACTGTCTCTACAAAAAAAAAAAAAAAAAGAAAAAGAAAGAAAGAAAGAAAGAAAGAAAGAAAGAAAGAAAGAAAGAAAGAAAGTAGTTGCACCAGGATTCAAATCCAAGTCCATCTGGCTCCCAACCTGATTCTTGCCAGAACCTGTGCTGCCCCTCCGAGGGGGAGGGGTTCCTCCCTGCTGCAGCCCCTCTGTGTCTGGCTCATCCCTGCCAGAGAGATGGCAGCTGGAGGCAGGTTGGCAGGAGCTCTGCTCTGAGGATTTGGGTCCTGGTTCCATAGCCTATGTGAGAACTTTGCAAGCCCTGCCTAAGCCTTTGCCCAGGAGCTTTGGTAGCTTCTGGATGGCTGGAGTGGAGGTGCTGCTCCACGCGGACTCAAGTCTATCAGCCAATCATGCTGCCTCAGGGCTGGGTACAGGTGACAGGGTGCGGATGTGGCCAAAGAAGAGTCTGAGTGAGCAATGAGCAGTGGCTTTCTTTCATAACAGGATGTGCAAATAGGGCACTGCTCATTTGGAATTACTTCTGAGAGCACTGGTGCCAAGATCCCCCACATTCTAAATTGGGATGGTAGATCTCTTTAGGCCTTTCAAGACTGAACTGGTGACCCCAACCTGGTCCTGTGGCCCTCAGCACCAGCTTTCATATTACCGTAAGAGAGGCGAGGGTGATGAGGATTTGGAAGGGGAATGAGCAGTGAGGATTCCTTGTTCGCCATGCTTTCTAGGGGACTGGGGTGCCCACCCACTTTTACCTTAATTTGGGTGGGAGGTGGTGCTTTAGGAGAAACACTTTGAACAGTTGACATATGTCCTCTAGAATGTGAGCCTGGCTTAGAAAGAATCTAGAAGTGGGTCTATGGGTGCAAGTAACCATAACAGGCACCCTGCACAAAAGGATCTACCTGCCAAGTAGGTGATTTTTTTGTTGTCTAAGTGGCACAAACTCCAGAAGAAGCAGCCGGGCAGGGATAGTCTGGAGACCCCAGCTGCAGGTGCATTGCCCATGGCAGGGAAATGCTGGTTGAAGATCCCAGGAAGGGGTCTCCAGAGGTCCCATGAGACATGCTCCCTAGAGAGAACCACTAAGCATCACTCTTCCTGGGACCAGGCCTCCGATCCCCATCTCAGGTTTCTCAGCCTGAGCCAGGCTGAGCTAGAGAGAGAAAGGACTCTTTAGACTGAATGAGAAATTGAAGTTTGATGCTAGTTTCGATTGGAAGTTCTAACTTAAAAATGAAACTGATAGTGCCTGAGAATGTTCAGAAAAACTATGGGATCTGTCCTAGATATGGTCCAGGGACAGGGAATCACAAGACCAAGCTGTTAAAAAGAATCTCTACCAGGCGGGGCGCAGTAGTTCACACCTGTAATCCAACACTATGGGATCCTAGGCAGATGGATTGCTCAAGTTCAGGAGTTCAAGACCAGTCTGAGCAAGAGTGAGACCCCATCTCTACTAAAAATAGAAAAAGTAGTCAGGCGTCATGGTGGGCACCTGTAGTTTCAGCTACTCAGGAGGCTGAGGTAAGAGGATTGCTTGAGCCCAAGAGTTTAAGGTTGCTGTGAGCTATGATGCCACAGCACTCTACCCAGGGTGAAAGAATGAGACTCTGTTTCAAAAAATGAAAAGAAAAACAAAAAGCAATCTCAGCCAGCAGTGCAGAGAAAGAATCAAGGGTCTTTTGCATTTGGCACTACCAGGCCATGTATTCTTGTAAACTGGTCCTCTAGGGTGTCCTGGGGAGGTGGCGATTTAAACCCCATTGCAGGGCCCTAACTTCCCCCTTCTCCCACCTCCTCCCTGCACTGAGCACAAATTAGGGGGACCCAAGTGGTGGTCTTTCCCCCTTCACTGGTCTTGCAGGACTCCTTTCGCCCCCTCCTTGTTCCTACATCCAGCCTCCAAATTCCCTGGGCCCTCGTCCACCTGTTCTGGGATTTCCCTCCTTTCTCTTCTTCCCCTGCCCACTCTAGAGCTGATTTTGGCTTCTTGAAACTGAGTTTACCATTGAAGTTAGGGCAGGCTGGATCCAGTATCCTCAAATGGATCAATTAGTTCAATGTCTTTTGATACAGATAGGGAAATTGAGGCCCAGAAAAGTATGGAAACTTCCCAAAGCCATACAGCAGCCCCTGGCAGATGCAGGTTAGAATCTAGGCCTTTAGCCACCTAGTTTTGGGCTCAACAGGGTACTTGGGGCTTCCAGGGAGGGATGGCTGAGTCAGGTCTGCAGCGGGTCCCACTTGCCGTTCTTCCCTCTCCTGCAAAAGCACAGCCAGAGGGATCATAGAAGACAGCGGGTTAGAAAGGACTCTTCCCAGAGGATCTCAGGCAGAAATGTCAGCACCTGTGTCCTGAGATTCAGTGGGCCACCAAGGCCCTCAGAGAGTTGGCTGTCAGAGCAGCTTCTACTAAGGATATCCATGTTGTCTACTGCCATAGAATTCAGCCAGGTGGGGTTGACAATACAGTTTCTGGAGTTAGACCTAAGTTCAGGCCCTGTCTCTACTAGTTAGCAGTTGTGCCTCCTTGGGCATCATGCCATTTCTCTGAGCCTCGTTCTCTCATATGTAAGAAGAGACTATGGCACCAGGATTTGGTGCAAGGATGACAAGCTGAAGCACCACAGGCCTATATCCCAGCATCCGGCCTACCAGGCAGCTTCTGGTCCCCCTAAGAGCTCTGGGAACTCAGACTTGCCTTGTGAACAATATGGTTGAGGCCTGGACTGGTGACCCCATCCATCCTTCCCCCGCTTACCCTATGTGGATCCCCCTGGATCCCCCATCTATTTTTAAAATTCTTTTTCTCCCTCTGTCCCACCATTTCCATCCTTTTAAATCCCCCACCTCCTTTTTTAGAAATGACATAATTAGAGGGGTTTAACGTTCTGCTGCTGAAATCTTCATTTTCTTGGGTAATTTCCACTATTTCATCAAGGAATAATTAATTGCATTGTCTTTAATCAATTGTTTTACAAATCCAGCAGCGGGAGGAATTCTCCCACCATCCCTGCAGCTGCTCGCCCCTCCTGGGTGAGATGCCAGCTCATGCCAATGAAAGAACTTGGCTGCCAGAGCTGAGGTAGGGGGTGACCGCAGGAGAAGGACCCACTCTCTCTCCAGCTCCTGGCAGGGAGGAGCGTGCGGGTAGCCAGGCAGGCTGGGAGCACCCACCTGCCATGGGGCAGGCCTCTGGGAGAGGCTGTGCCCAGCTGGGATTCTGGGTTCCTCACTGGTCAAGTGGGGAGGATTGGTCCCATTTAGCAGATGCAGAAGCCGAGGCTCAGAGAGGATCAGGAGGGACTCAGGAGTCCCAAGCACTGAGACTCAAGCAAGAAAGGAAAGGTAAGAGCCAGAACTAACATCTTAGAGAAGGGGCAGGTGGTGGGGAGGGAAAGAAGGGAAAAGAGGGCCTTCCCAAGCATGGATGGAAAGTGATTGTAATAATAGCCAATGCTCTTAGCACTCACAAAGTGCAGGCCCTATTCATATGTTGAATGAGTGAGTGAAGATGGCATGCAGGGAAACTTAAAATTTATTACATCATCCCATGGCTCTGGGAGCTAGGCCCTCTTATTATCCCCACTCTACAGATGAGGAATCTGAGGCTCAATTAAGTGACCTGCCCACGGTCATACAGCTAGTGAGCGGTAGAGGAATTGTGCGTTTACACCTTTCTCTTAGCGCCCTATGGCAACAGATGAGTTCTGTCTCACTGGAGAAAAGTCCAGCCCTGCCATGGCCAACCCGTGTCCACAGGATGCACATCTTCTTTGAGTGCCTGTCTCCTTCCCACTCTCCACCTGCCCCAGGGCACTGCTGTTGCCCCCACCTCGGATCTTTCTACCTCTGCTCCAAGATCATCTTTTCAGAGGATCTCACCTGGATTTTCATCCGAAGAAGTGTCCTATCCACTTCTCCTTACGTTATTTTATTTTTCTTCATGGTACTTAAGTACCACAGTGGGCATCAGAGCTTTCTACCTGAATACTCCCTGCTCCCCATCTTCTGGGTGCACTTCCCTGCCTCTGTCACCATGTCCCTTGCCATGGGAAGTGAGATAGGACAGATGTGTCACAGATCATTCCCAGGGCTGGTGCTGGGGCTTTCAGACCTATTGTGCAGTTTGTCATGTTCCCTTTTGTGGAAGGTGGAGATGGATGCTCCTTTAGCCTGTCCCCAAACAATGTAGAGCAGATTCTCCCATAGGGATTCCCCAGAGGACATGGAGTATGAGTGAGAAGTAATTCTTTGTGACTAATTGCAGCCAAACATTGCCCGTTCTGATAGATCTATCACTGGATACGAAATTATTCACTTATGTGTCCCCCTTCCTAGAAAGTAAGCTTTGTGAAAACAGGAGCTCTTGTTTTGTTCACTGCCCTGTCCCTGGTTCCTGGAACTCTTCCTGGCATGAGGTGGTGATCAGTAGGTATATGTTGAATGAATGAGTGAAGATTGCATGCAGGGAACCTTAAAATGTACTACATCCTCACTACAGCACCACGATGCAGAGAATATTCCCATTTTACGGATTCTGGAACTGACACCCTGGGGGTGAGCTACTCCTTAACATATAGCCAGCTGACAGTGGGACTGGGGCTACAATCCACAGTCTCTTAGTCCACAGCTGGCCCCTTCCATGCTCCCAGGACAAAGCAGCCTGAGTGATCCCTGGCTGCCCTGCCCCCTATGGTACTCTTCCCTTTTGCCCCTGACACCAAGCATTTGCCTCTTGAGAAGGCAAGTGTGGGAGGGTAGAACTTGTGGTTCCAGAGTCTGCCCCTGGCTCTTCCCCTGTAGAGTTACCTGCCCTACATGGAGTCTCTTGTCTGCAGAGTCCTTCTGTTAATGGACATTTCAGCCTGCCGAGCCACCCCGGTTCTTTGGTCTCTTACTCCTATGACTTTCATATCTGCAGCCCAGCAGAGGATGGGAGGGCATTGCAAAGCTCCTGCACCGGAGTTCATGCCATGTTCCCTACGGGAAAGGCACTCCCAGATCTCAATCTGGAATTACATCTCTTGCTTCCCATGTGGCTCCATCCATCTTGGTTATTTGATATTCCTGCTTCCAGTGGATCAGAAGTAACGAATTAAAGGGCAAGGTAGGAAACAGAGACATTGGCACAGTAGCAGACTGAGCTGGGGAGATTATAACAACATGGAAAGACTCAAAGAACACAGACTTTGAGGCCATTTAGTGCAGGGGCAAAGCAAGAGCTCTCTAAACTCTTCAGTAAAATGGGGGTATCACCCACTGTGGCCCAGGCAGTAATTCAAGTTCATCATACAACTTACTTGATCTCTCTAGACTTGAGTCTCTCAACTACTGGATAATCTCCCAAGCTTCTTCTGAGAAATTCTGTGTCTGTTTCAACACAACTCATACAGCCAAGCAAGGTTAAATCATATCCCATATAATACTGCTTTCAAAGGGCAGGGGAGTCTATAATACCTTTTAGAAATGTATCCTTCTAAAGTGAGTTTTAAGTGCATTTGCTTTAAAGGTTAACTGAAAGGTCTTCCATTTGAAGAACTCTAATATGAACTCTCTATGCTGGCCACTGAGCAAGGTGCTGGGAATACAGAGATGAGAAAGACAGACACATCCTGCTTTTGAGCTTGTTAGTCTAGAGGGGGACAAGACGTGTTGTAAACTAATCACTGCAAACCAACAGGATGCAATGGGGCCAAGAGAAAAACCAGCTCTTTATGGTGGATCAGAATAGCTGAGTCTTGACAGATAATTAGGAGTTTTCCAGGCAAGGAAGGGGAGGAGAATGCAAGTGGAGAAGACAGTGTGAGCAAAGGTATGGACGCATGAAACACTTGTGTTCAGAGAATTCCAGGGGGTTCAGCCTTGGAATGCTAGAGTTGAGACAAAGAAAAACCAGAGATGATGCTGGAGAGAGGTAACTGGGGGCTATGATAAAAGCCCCCCAAAGGTTTGGACCTTATTCTGTAGGGGAGCTGTGGAAGACTATGCAGCAGAAGTGACATGGTCAGATCTGTGTTTTAGAAAGTCCCTCCCTCCAGCAGCCAGTGTGGAGGACGGATGGAGATTAGGGTGGCCAGGGATGTGCAGGAGGTAAAAAACGCACCAGGTGTTATCAGGGACTGGATGCTGGCTATGAAGAAGGGGTTGGGGTCGGCCGTGTGTCTGTCTTCAGGTCTAGAGAAAGTAGGGGGCAGTGGTCAAGAGCAGGAAGGGTGGTCGTGGTGGGGGCTGACTTTGACACTGGAGCCATCAACATATGGCTCTTCTGAAAGGCCAGTGGGTCAGACCATCAGGATAGGCACACCAGGTGGATTATGGGAGGTGTATTTTTTTTTTTTTTAAGAGATAGAATCTCACTTTCTCGCCCTTGGTAGAGTGCTGTGGTGTCACAGCTCACAGCAACCTCCAACTCCTGGGCTTAGGGGATTCTTTTGCGTCAGCCTCCTGAGTAGCTTGGACTACAGGCACTCTATACAATGCCTGGATTTTTTTTTTGTTGCCGTTTAGCCGGGGTCAGGTTCGAACCTGCCACCTTCGGTATGTGGGGCTGGAGCCCTACCCATTGAGCCGCAGGCACCTTGTCGGGAGGTGTATTTTATTTGTTATTTATTTCTGTCACGAGTTTTCCTAAAATGTGCTTAAAACAATAATATTTATTATCTCACAGAGCTTCTGTGGCTCAGGAATCTGAGCTTAGCTGGGTGTTTCTGGTTCAGGGTTTTTCATGTAGCCAAGATGTTGGCCAGGGCTATGGTTGTGTGTGGGTTCACCTGGGGCTGAAGGAGCTGTTTCTCAGGTGACTCACTCACACGCCTGGCCAGTTGGTGCCAGCTGTTGGCAGGAAGGCTCATCTCCAGTGGCCTGCTTGGGTGTCCTCACAACATGGCACCTGGCTTCCCCCAGGCGGAGTGATTCGAGAATGAGCAGGGCAGAAGCATCCCTGTCATTGTGACCTAACCCAGGAAACCATACTCTGCCATTTTCCTAATAGCCCAGGTTTAGAAACAAAATCAACCCTACTCAGTGACTACACAAAGGTGCGACTACCAGGAGGTGACGGGGGAGCTTCTTGTCAGCTGGCTACCATGGACAGAGATCTCCCTTTCAATTCCCTGGAGTGTGGATGAGGAAGCTGAGACCCAGAAATAGGCAGGGTCACATAGCAAGTGTAGTCCACAGTCAGACCTACATGGTGGAGTCTACATAGGTGTAGCCTACATAGCCAGGGACCCTGTTCCCCAAAGAAGGAGGAATCTGATGCCGGGTGCTCAGCACTGCAGGGGGCTGGGGGTGGGGAGCCGAGGGACTGGCCACTTCTTTGAGAGTGGGCTGGAAAGTGGTGCCTCCTTCCCCCTCTCCCTGGAGTATAAACAATAATCCAGGGCCGCTCTGCCCGCTGTGGGCAGGGCCTCCTCACCCTCCATACCACCCCGCTAATCATTCATGCAGCTGTACAGGAGGTTTGTTCCCCCTCCCCATCCTTCATTTGTTCATTTGTTCACAACATTTTACAAAAAAACTCCCATGTGCCCAGCACCTCTAGGACCTACGTTGGCCATGCACGGACATAGTGTGTCTCTTCATTTCATGCTTGAAAATTCCCACCTGGTGGGGCAGACCAATGTGAAGCAAATAAAAACATGAAGACTATATATTTGTACAAATCGTGAGAGCTACCTTAGAGGAGAAGAGCAGAAATGCTGAGTTTAGATGAGCAGTCAGGGAAGATTCTGTGAGGCAGTGACATTTAGGTCTAGAACCACAAAGGTCCAGCAGACGAAGAGTTTAGGTTACAAGGTGGAATGGGTTTTCCAGGCATAGGGACCAGAGTGTGCAGATTCTGCAAGGAGGGGAAAGCTGGAGGTAGGAGAAGCATCTTGGGTGAGCTGGCATGCAGGTTGGACTGGCACCAAGATGGCCCTAAGCAGGATCCTTGGACTGGAAGGATGGGCAGGAGGCACTTTCAAAGGACAGAGATAATGCAGGTTCTCCAGAGACTGCTAGGAAACTTGGGGTGGTAGGTGGAGGCAGGAGGAAAGGAGGGGGGACAATTGTAGAAATTTAGGGCCCCAGGAGCTAAGCAGAGGGAAGACCTCACCATTTCAGATCCCATAGGGTTCTGGGCTTCCCCCAGGGAGCACCCCAATGCACTTCCTGTGCCTTGTGGCCTTTGGTATCGGGTAGGCCTGCGTTAAGCCAGGTCTGCTGTTGACCTGCTCTGTGGCCTATGGGAAATCCAGTTTCTATCTCTGAACCTCATGTACATTAAAATCAGCCCCTTCAAAGGGAGTTACCAAGAGCAAAAGGGCCAGTGGATAGGAAAGAAAATTATTGATTGAGAAGTGTCCTTCCCACACCCCAAGAGGATTGGGGATTCATTTCTTTTATTTTGTTACTATTCTTTTTTTTCATCTGCCTTTAGTCCCCTCCTCCCCACTCCCTTCCCAGCCTCCAGTAACAGTCTTTCTACTGTCTGTCTCCACGAGATCAATTGTTTTCTAATATTTAGCTCTTGGGGTTCATTCTCACTAATTAATTCTGAGTGTGGAGGGGCTGGCTTGGTGCCCCATTAGCCCTCTGCGCTGTTGTCCCCAGGATGGCTGAGAGCAGACAGGGGCTGCTCCCACCAGGGGGGCTGTGGGGTTAAGTGGGAGCTAAGAGGATTATAGGGTCCTTGTGAGCACACAGCGTGATCAGCCCCTGCCTCCAGCCTGGGCTATCTAGATGCCGGCTGTAGGACCTCAGAGTAGGAAGGAGGCAGAGAGAGGCAGAGGCTGAGGGAGAGGGAAGGAAGGAGAAGGGGGAAGGAACCAAAGGGAGGATGGATTCAGAGGACCCCGATCTGCTGTCCCCAACACATTTGTGCACAGATGCACACGCACACATACAAGTGCACACAGACACGCTCACATGTGACAACACACCAGAGCATGTAAATACATGTGTGCACATGCATATACACACGAGCACATGCATGCATGCCTATGACACAAGCACGTGCACACACGTGCACAGACACACGAAAGCACGCACACACGCACACGTGCATGCACACACATTCAGGCACACACACACTGACCTGGGCATGCCCTCCCACACTCTCCCAGGCTCTTACTCAGTCTGAGACCCAGGCCTTACATGTCCCCAGGTCATAACAGCACCTTGCATGCTCCTTCAGTCTTGCATCGGTCCCACGAACCACCCTGTGACTTGATGTTTCCTGAGGCTAACATGGGCCTGAGCCAGGATTTGAACTCATTTTGGAGGGTATGCCTGTATGGGGAACAGAAGGTGAATCCAGGAACCCCCAATGGGTCATGGCCCCGGGAAGAGGGAAGGGGACAGATATCCCACACCTGGGATGACACTGCCCAGAGGTACAGCTACCATGTGTCCCTTCACCTGGCACCACACTGCCTTTTGGGCTTCTCTCCTTTCAGCCCTCTGAACCCAGGCAGGAATTGCTGGCCAAGGAGCTGGTTCTCCACAGAGACCACAAACCATGCTAACAGCCATGGGCAGGAAGGAGGAAGGATGGACAGCGGCTGGGATCTGGGCAGGGTGCTTCTGAGTGCCCTGGAAATTCTGGCCACTTTTACCTCATTACATTTTCAAACAAAAAGTCAAGGGGCTTACAGGGTTCACAGGGCCAGAGCTGGAGAAGGTTGGTCTTGACCTCAGGCTTCCGTCTTCACATAGCCAGGGGCCTGGCTTCAAAGGCACAGAGGTTGGAGTGGCCCTGGCACAGCTTCCAACAGCGTCTTCAACCCACACACTGCCTCTGCTGTCCCAGCTGCAGCCTGAGGGGGTGAGCAGGTAGACACAGGTGTCAGTGGGCCTGGGTAAGGGGCTTTGGGGTGGGTGCCCTATACATGGCCCCAGGTCCTGGAGCCCCTGTCTCCGGGTGATGTCAGACCTTAATTGGGGACAGTTCTTAGATCTCCCTAAGAGGCAGCTCCAGGGTAGGGTAAGGGAGGAGCTCCCCTTGGGTGGCATGCTCTGAAGCTCCTTGGGGCTGTCCCTAGCAGCCTGCCAGGGGCCTGGCCAGCTGTTGCAGCCAGAGATTTATGGCCCAGCCTGAAGCCAGTGCAGATGATAAATCAAGCTCCAGTCTGGCCCTGGGCTGACCCTCCTGCTGCCTGTCAGGCCTCTTACCTGCCCTGTCCTAGCCAAGCCCCTGAGTTGGGCAGGGGAATAGGAAAGGGCCCTGGCTTGGAGGGCCTTATGCCTTTATGCTCCCTCCTTATGGGACAATCTCTAAGTTTTGCCAGGGATTGGGTCCTGGAAGTTAAGAGCTGGGACTCTCAAAGCTACCAACCTGGGTCTAAGTGCCAGCTCCCACAATCCTGGTTGTGGGAGCTTGGGCAGAGGCACAGCTCTGCGCATCCATTTCTTTATCTATAAAATGGAGATAATTGTCATATCTGTACCATGGCCCTTGTGGGTTTTGCTAAGGTGCTTAACACAAGGCTGGGAGCTAAGCTGCTCTTACCTGAGGCCCCACGTGCTCTGACAGTTTGAGAATAATGAGCCCTGTTCCTTGCCCCTTCACCCCTACTAAGGTTCTTCCTCTGGATACTCTGAGGAAACAGATACTATCTGTTTAAAGAAGAGGGTGCCGAGTCAGAAGGGGGACATGATTTGCCTAAGGCATGATTTGCCTTTACTACTTTTACTTAGGTAAAAGTAGTAAAAGGCAGGCCTCTCTGGGAGCTCATTGCTTCTCAAGAGCACACAAGGCCTGAGCTGGTGAGGCCCAGCAAACTGTGGGCACCTGCCGAGTGTGAGTTCCCTCTGTTTTCTTGGGGGTCAGTAGGGTGCCAGTTGTGGGGCCTGTCAGCGCTGAGTTGGGTGGGAGCTGGAGGGGCCAGGGCTCCAGGTGAGCCTCAAGCCCCACCCTGGGAGGCCCAGGAGACAAGGCCCCAGCAGCATCTCTTAGCAACAAGACCTCAGGGACCCTGCTTGTCTGCCTCAGGTGCCCTGGGGAGCCTGCGGTGTCTGGCTGACAAGCCTGCTAGGTGGGGGCACAGCAGAAGGTGAGGAGGGCACAGCTGGGGCTGGGCTCCCAGAAGTGGGGAGTGGGGTGAAGCTGCTGGTGGGAGGGACTTCCTCTTCTCCGCCCCCAGCTTTCTGTCTTTGTGTGGGTGTTCCTCTGTCTGTCTCATCCCGGCTCCATCTCTCCCTGAATCACTCTGTGGTCCTAGGTCTGTCTCCCTCCTCTCTCTATCTCCATTCCTCTGCCTCTGCCTCTGCCTCTGCCTCTCCAGGCTTTCGTACTCTCTCTCCTCTCACTTGCTCTCCCCCGGGCTCTGTTTCTCTGTCTGCCTCTCTTCCTAGCCTGTTCACTTTCTCTTCTGTCTCTTCTGAATGTCTGCCCCACATCTCTCTCCTGTGCCCCCCTCTCTGTTTCCCACGTGTTTCTTTGCTGTGTCTCTCTACAGGAACCCCCGGCACTCTATACATCCTCATGCTCCCCGGGTCGGATGACGTCAGACTTACTGCTTCCTCTGTCTGCCAGCGGAGGAACGGTGATTGGGTGCTGGCTCCCAGCCTTGGTTGGAGGGTCACACCACAGATGTTTAGTGGGATGTGCAGGGCACATAGTTTGAACGGGGGGCCACAATTCTCCTCATGACCTGGAGCTGGCCTCTTCTCTGGGACTTAGTTCTTCCATCTGTTAAATGGGTCTAATGGCTTTGCTGAGGTCCAGTGCCCTCCCAACTGTTCCTAATGATGAATATGGACAGACTGTCAGGCCCAGGTGGTGTGGGGCATCTTCTGGAGAAAGAGTTGCTAGGCCTCCACCCTCGCTGTCCTGCCTGGCAGGCTCTGTGGGGCCAGCACTGCCCTTGGGCATGCAGAGTGGTTTCCCCCAGTCAGGGAGGCTTTGGCGCACCTGGGTGGCTTCGGCTGCATCATGGCGCCCTCTGGTGGCCTTATGTAGAAACTGATGCCACACTCCACCCCGCCCCCCTAGTCCCGCAGTTGCTGACTCCAGGACCCTGCTCAGTGACAGTGGGCCCTCGGAGGGATAGTGGATCTAACTCAGCAGGGCACTAGGTATGTTACAGGCACTCTTCCAGCTGCTCCTGTGCACTATCCTGTTTCATCCTCACCCTGCCTAGCTCTTGTCTCCATCTAACAGATGAGCAGGTTGAGACCCCAGGTTTTAACCCAGGCAGTATGATGTCACAATTGGATTTCTGCCCCTGAAGCATCTCCAGCAGATGGCTACAAATCCCACATCAATGTGACTCATTCTTTGGGGCTATGTATTTGTTTAACAAATATCTCTTTACACCTGCTGTGGGCAGTGCCCTGCAGGAGACATCAGAGCCAAACAAGCACATGGAATCCACCAAGTCTGCTTGTGCCATTTTATAGATGGGGAAACTGAGGCCCAGACAGGGACTGTGACTGCTCCAATGTTGCTCACATGAGTATGAGTGTGTATGTGGCATTGATCTGCTGGCTCTATGCTCCGCTGGGAAAGTTGAGACCTGGGGTGACTGGGGGTGACTCAAGGTCACCGTGCAGACTCTCAAGCTCATCACCAGTGAGGCAGTGTTCTGTGCAGCTTCCGGGGAGGGAGGCCACTAGGCTTGGGGACTGAGGGCATGGATCTAGAGTACTTGTCAAATCTGTAGGTCCTATGTCTACCAATCACCCCAGCAGGTAGAGACCAAGGGTCACCCCATTCTAAGCAGATGTGATTCTAGAATCCCAGGAGACAACAGCTAGAGGAGATGTGTGGGGGCAGGGGTAGAGGCCTGGCAGGACAGAGTGAGCTTGGATAAGGGTGTAGCCATGTATGTGGGTGTATAGGTCAGGGCTAAGGCAGAGAGGGAGGGGAAGTATCAGGAGAAGCTGGGAGACACCAGAGGGGGCCCCAAACGCTGGGCTAAGGACCCTGGGCCCAACTCCATTCTCCTTGTCACTCTTCTAGCAGATGTGCCAGCACCTGCCCCATGACAGGTACTGGACACAGGACACCCTATTCTCATAGAACCTGTGATACAGGGGCTGATGAACAGAGAAGAACACCCCAGAAACAGGCCCCTCATAGCCAATCCGTGGTGGGGGCTCTGTGAGGCCAGGGAAATGTTCTAGAGTAGTGATTTTCAACCCTCGTGCTGTGGTACATTAGTGTGCCCTGAAAGTATCTTAGGTGCTCCACAGAAACTTTTAAAGATCATTCATTAAATTATTTTCAAAAGAAGTTCAAAGCATAGTAACGATATTCTTTTTTTGGATCAACATAACTTAAGTGTGCCATGGAAGTTTAATTATAGGTTCAAGTACGCCATGAGATAAAGAAAGGTTAAAAAACACTGTTCTAGAGCTTAACCTGATTGATAATTACAAGGAAGATACATAGGTAGGTATACCTGGAACTGTTCACTTCAAATTAGTGCACTTTACCGTTCATCTCAATTGAAAAAGAAGAAAACAAAAATAGGCTTAGGTGGGAGGGAAAGTTGGACCGGCAAGTAGGTGTGGCCTCTCCTGGATGGAGGGGACCTAGACAGAGAGAAGGTGGCTGAGACTTCTATGGAGGGTTTGCTGATGGGACTGAGTGTGGGAACCTCGACCAAGGCAGAGGGTCTGAGGGGACCCAAGGATGGAAGCTGCAAAGAGTGGAGCTGGCTCAGGACCCGTGGGAACCTTGTTTCTGGAAGAGTCTCCTCACTGCAGCAGTAGAAGGTCCCCTGAGGACATGGATCTAGAATGCTTATCAAATCTGCAGATGCCCAGGTCGAGTCTACTGATCCGCTGGGGGTAGAGGAGAGGCCCCTAAATCCTTATTTTCACACATTTCGAGGGTGAGTTTGACATTGGTGCTACAGACCAGTATTAGGAAATAATAGCCCAAGGTTCTTTCCAAATCTTGGCTTCTTTGAGTCCAGACCCTAAGATTCTCTGGGTTAGAAAGTCATTTCAGATAGCCACCCACTGCCACCTCTGGTCATGGAGCTGAGTTCCAGGGAGGGGAAGTGATGTGCCTATGACCTCACAGCCAGCTTGCAGAACTGAAACTGGAACCCTAGCTGGGCTGCCAGGCCAGCTTCCCAGCCCTTGCAGGGCTGACTTTGTCATGCCCAAGGAGTTCCCAGCTGTCAGGGGCCTTAGGGAGGGCTGGGCGGGGCTCCTGGGCCAGTGCAGGGAGGCTGGCAGCTGTGGGTGGCCCCACCCACCCTGCAGGTGCCCCAGGTCTCTCTAGGTTGAGGGGAGGTTGTTTAGTGCTGTTGACTGCTCAGGGCTCATGCCCACCTCCTGCCCTGGGGGCCCAAGGCAGAACTCATGAGAGCACTCCTGGGGCACCAAGGGAAGAGGGTGGAATCCTAGCTCTGGTTCTAGGATGGGAGGACCTGTCACTTGGGGGTGCTGCCCCAAACCCCTGCTTGTGATGCCTCATTAGGATGCCGGTGGTGCAGGCTGAGCCAGCAAGGTCGCCACGGAACAGAGCGAGGGTGAGGGCACCCCTCTCCTGCCCAACACTGCCTCCATGACCCCTGTGGGCTCTGGCCCTCTGCCCAAGGCAGGTGCCTGCACCCATCCTCACTCCTGCCCTGGCACTCTCCCTTTCTTTTTTCTTCCTTCTTTCCCTCTTGACCTCTCCTGCTCCTTCCTCCTGCCCTTGGGCCTGAGTCCACCTGCTTCCCTTCTATCCTGGCCCCTTTGGAGCCAAGTATATGTGGTTTGAGCCCCCATTTCTGTTCCTTCCGCTCCCTGGCTCTATGCCCTTAGGCAAGTTGCTAAACCTCTCTGAGTCTCAGCTTACTGATCTGCAGAAAGGGGGCAATGGATCTTTAAACCATCTAGCCTTGGTTGAACATTTACTCCCTGCAGGGGACCCTGAGCACTTTTTATATAAGTTACTTAACTGCCAGAGGCAATGACCACCATCATCCCCATTTTATAGATAGGCAAACTGAGGCACAGAGAGAGGGGACAGGTTTGTTTCTGGCGCCAAGATCTGTGTTCTTTCCTGGGCAGTGGGGCACAGAAGCAGCAGCAGGGCCACGGGTGGGGTGTGACCTCACAAAGCAGGGAGGTGGGAAGGCTGGTTCTGGATCTGTGCCTGTGTAGCAGCTAAGATCCTGGGTGTTGGAGTCAACTGTCAGTGTCCTCACCTGTAGAATGGAGAAAGCAGTGACCATCTCTGGGGCGGTGGTGATTTGTAAAAGGGACAATGCCTGAGACTGAGTCCAGTCTCTTCTCCCCTGTCCAAAGCAAGAAGGACTCTTGTATTGGCCTAGCTGAGGCGGAGCATGACTTTGCTTTATGGAGACAGTGACACACCCAGCAAATGGTGACTTTCACCTCATTTTTCCTGCAAGCACCATTATAAATCCTGAGCTCTATGCCCCAGGGATGGAAATGGCTGCATATACCACTTAAGGATCTAAATTTACCTCTCCCGGGTAATACACAGTTACCCCATCTCCAGGTGAGAAGTGGGGCCCAGGCTTTTGGTAATCACACAGCCCAGGGCTGGCCAGGTCCTGTCTCCTCCCCACAAGGGCTCGGAGGGAAGGCGAGAGGGTAGCTTCTGTCTTCATTAGCATTCCAAAGTGCACTGCCCAAGTTGCCATTGTGTGGTTGGGTAGATCTGTAGGTTTTAATTCACCCTAATTGACCTTGCAGGGAATCTTCCGAACTCCTGGGGTTTTACAGCTTCTCGAAGTTTTATTTTGACTTTTGAAAAATAGTGCATTTATGCCAAACACACAAGGTTATGGATCGGTGTGGCTCTGAGTGACAAAGTGCACAAAGGCCAGTGTGCAGAGTGAGTGGCCAGGCCCGCGCTGGACATTTTGTAGCAGAGGCAGCAGAGGTTGGGTGAGGGTGGTGGTGACAGTTAGAAGCTGGCCTTCATTGAGCATGTGCTTACTCTGTGCTAAGCGCTCCCTGGGCCTTAAGTAAAACTGCCCAAGATCCCGCAGCCATGAAGCCCCTGATCCAAAGCCTGGCTTGGCCAAGAATAACAAGTTCAAGGCAGAGCCAGGGAGCCCATTTTGGTCATGGCAGGTCTGAGGATCCTGTGGGAAATTCAGAAAAGGGAGATTGGCTCTGAGGCTTACCTGCTGTTCCACATTGAGCAACTCAGTTAATCTCTCTGTGCCTCAGTAACCCTTCTGCAAAATGGGGATAATAATAGTATCTACTTCATGGGATTATTGTCATCAGGCTGCCGGCCACCTGGTCAGGGTAAGAGTTAAAGTGCCTGCTGGATTTAGCAAGGATGTCATGAGAGGGAACAGTACTGATGGGTGGACTGTGATGGGCCTGGGAAGCACATATCAGGGGAGGGATGAGATTGGCCATAAAGGAAACACTTGGAAATGTTGAGAAGGGAGGAGAAAGATGGGGCTTGGATGGAGCCAGGTGTGGGGGCTAAGGGAGAGGTTAGGTAAATTGCTATTAAGAGGTGAGCCTGTTTCTTGATGGCAGGGAGGAAGGAGATGAAGAAGACAGGAGAGATACAGGCAGAGCAACAGGGCCCAAGACTGGGGCTGGGTGGCTCAGAGGAGGGTTGGCTGGTCTGTACTGTGTTTGGGTCTTTGGAGAAAGGCGTGGGAGACTTTAGGTGCTAGGGTGGGTGCCCAAGACTATGATCACCGAAAGGACCTTTGGGGTCCAGGCAAGATGGGGGGTGGGAGACCATTGTCCCTGGGAGGAGGAGGAGGAAGGTAATGTGATGAAGTCAGAAAGTGAAGACAGGCGTGAACAGAGGGGCCAATATAGGCTTGGAGGTGACATGGGGGTGCAGTTCTGGGTGAGGACAACATCCAGGTTGTGGCGTGGGTGGGGAGTGCAGAGGAGGTAGAGGGCAATGGTTATCTGGGAGGTCAGGGATGCTGGAAAGGGTCAGAAGGGAGCCCCAGGGTTGCTTCCACTCAGTGGCTTAGTCAGGCCTCTATGTCTTAGGGAGTAAGGAGGTGTGAAGAGAGGTGGGAGCCATGGGGGGGGGGAGACACCCTACCCCAAGGCAGAGGAGGGCTGTCCTGGCTTGTAGATTGATGGGTTTTTATGTTTTTGACTTCTTGAATCAGAATCTTGGAATGGAATGGAATTGTGTTATCAGGGGAGTTCTATGTTCACAGGGCCCTTCTGCCATCTTTGCCCTGAGTTCTCTGCCACCTGTTTCTCCTTCTGTGTGAAGTCTCTGGGGGCCGGCCTGACGCTAAAGCACGTCTGTCCCAACTGAGGAGGTGGGAAAACTTTGGTGGGTGAACTATGGGAGGGACATAGGTGAGGGGGACAAAGTGCTCCAAGGAGATGCCTTGTGTCCTTGGCAAGTTCTTAACCTCTCTTAAGGCTTCTTCCTTTTCTGTAAGTCAGAAAATAATGATGCTTTATAAGTGTACAAAGTGACCCAGTGGTGGGCTAAAAGCTTTTTGGTTCCTTCTTACTAATGATTATATTATTACTTGGTGCCACCCAGAGAGGGGCCTGGTCTCCATGGCAGGGCCACTAGAGGGGCCAGGGCCAGGGCTTTGTCCCAGTTTCTGGCTCTGCGCTGGAGAGCTGGTAATCCCCACACATAGATTATAGGGCTTTTCATGAAGCTCTGTGGCAGCCAGAAGCAGGGAGAGGAGGCTCCAGGCCTCCCAGCTGGGTGACCTGGGCTTGTCCCTCAATGCCTTACCTGTAAGATATCTATTAATAATATACCTCATTCAATTCATTCATTCCTGTGTTTATTAAGCAAACATTTCCTGAAGCCAGGTAGTGTTGCCATCAGATGAAAAGAGATAAACTATGCCTAAGGGCTTGCCTGGGGTCACACAGGTAGCCTGCCCCCCACCCTTCAAGATTCAGCCCCAGCCCAGAGTCGTCCTCCCCACCCCCACCTTGAGGCCTCCTGGCCTGTGCTCCCAGCGGGCCCAAAGCTCAGGCGCCCTCTTGTGGTCACAGCCCCTTTGCACACCACCCAGGGTTGGGGGACCAGAATCCTCAGGTGGGGAAGCCCTGGGCCTCTCTGACCGTCCTCTCAATTGTGCAGAAGTCTGCAGCTATTCCCAGGTCACACTGTGGGCCAAGGGTGGCCCTGGCTGTCAGTCTGGAGTCCTCACCTACGGCAGAGGACAGAGGGGGAGGATGGCCCCTCTCCTACCACCCCTCCCTTCCCAGGCCACCCTCCCAGAGGTTGCCTCTTCCTGGCAGGGCCTGGGCCCGGCATGCCTGCTAGCTTGTAGGCAGGCCCTGGAAACTAGCGGCTGGTACAGTGGGCGTTTGGCAGCACTGCCAGGCACAGGCGCTCGCCAGCTGCCAGCCTACGGCTCCCCCACCCTTAGGTGCCTGCCTGGCCAGCTTCAGCGGGCTCCTGGGCTGCCCCTGCAGGCCCCTCGGATGCTGTGTGCTCCTGGAAGCACCACACACTTTGGCCCTTTCTTCTTAGACTTGGGCTGAGCTGGGCTGTGCCAAGGGGGGTATGAACAAAACTCCCAAGTGAAGATGGAGCAACCCTGGGGCTCCCTTCAGACCCTTAGCCTGTCTGGGCCACAGATGGTGAAGAGGGTTCTCTGTGTGTGCATGTGTGAGTGTGTTTGTGGTGTGTGTGTGTGGAGTGAGTGGTAGGTATGTCTGTGGCATGTGAGAGTGTGGGGTGTGTGTATGGTATGTGTGTGTGGGGTGTCTCTGTGTGTGGTGTGTGGGGGTGTGTGACTGTGTGTGGCATGTCTGTGCATGGTATGTGTGTGGGGTGTGTCTCTGCATGTGAGGTGTGTGTGTGTGTGTGGCGTGTCTGTGTGGGTTGTCTGTGTACAGTTCACCATGTGACCATGTCCCCACATGTCCATGGACAGGCCTGCATACTTCATTCATTCACTCATCAAACATGACTAGCTTGAGTCCCAGGCCCAGTTGGTGAGATGCTCACAGGCAGAGCAGAACCCAGGCACATGTGGAGCAGGGTGCTGAGGGGATTGCTGGCACCAAGAGGAAGGGCTGGCAGGACGGCCAGCAGGGCAAGAGGGTGGGCGGAGGCGGTGGCACCACAGGCAAGTGTTGAAAGGCAGATGGGGATTGACCAGGCAGGGCCACGTGGCGAGGCACCTGCTACAGCCTCCCACCTGCGATTCCTTTGGATGCTGAAAGCCCTCAACAACCTGGCTTCCCAGATGAGGATGGCTCAGAGAGTCACCTCTGACTCATCCGATGTCACATAGCCACCAAATGGAACCCCTGGGATTCATACCAGGTCTGCTGACTCTGGAGACTATGTTTTAAATCACTGTGCCTCTCAGTTCTCAGCGAGGGGAGCAGGCCAAGGCCTGGGGGGTGTGACAGGTTAGATTTGAGTTCTGGAAAGATCCCCTTGACAACTGGTGTGTGTGTGTGTGTGTGTCTGTCTGTGTGTATGTATGTACACGTGTACTATGTATGTGCATGTACAGATATGTGGGTAGGTATGTAGTGGTGGTGGTGTGTGTGGGTGTGCAGGGAAACTGGTGACAAGGCAGCAGTCTTGAAGGGCAATGATGGTGGCTTGGATTGAGGTGGGCCAGTAATGGGTGGGTTCTGAAAGTTTGGAATGAGCCTGGGCAGGACCGTGCAGTGGATTGGCTGTGGGGAGAATGGGGGCAGGGGTTGGTGGGGGCTTGTTCTCCAAGGAAGAAAGGAACAGACAGGGAAGGTGATGAGTTCAGACTTGGAGCGAATTGCAGGCAGAGCTCCTGTGCTCTAGCTGATCTGTGTCCCTCTTCGAGTGAAGCTCGCACACACATATGCACAGCTGCCCTTCCTAGTCAGAAAGAGTCTGGGCCTCCACCTCAGCCCCACCCTGACCACCAAATGTCAAGCCCTGGGTCATCTGCAGGCCTGGGCTCACAGTATCCCTGGGGCTGGTAGGAGGAGGGAGGAGTTGTGGACATCATCTTATTGAGGATGTGGCTCTAGCCAAGTTCCCTGAGTGGTGGAGGCCCCCAGAAGAAGTCACAGTGGCCTGTGCTTCCCAAGTGGACAATTGGGCACCTCAGAATCCAAGCTTGTGCCACAGTGCTCTCTTGGGATTCAGTACTGCCTCTTCCTGAAGCCCAGAGTCCCTCCTAGGCTCAGCCTTGGGCCTCTCTGGCCTGTTGGGAGGTTGCTGTGCTGGCTGGCACCTTAATTTCTTGCCCTGGGGAGAAAGCCAGTTGGAATCCCAGTTCTTTGGAGGGCTGGGCTCTCTCTGTCCCCCTCTTTTAAGCCTCTCATGAGCACTGCAGAGCAGACCCACCTGGTTTACTGGGTCATCCCTGTGCCCTCTGAGCCTCAGTTTGCTCATCTGCCCAGCGGGGTTAGATAGCCCCAACATGGCAGAGCTGTGGTGGGGTGAGTCACTGTGATGGGGGATGGGCACATTCCTCAGAACAGGGGTGTCTCTTGTCTTCCTATCAGGGTCCCTTCCTGCAGTGTGGGGGGCCGCCTGTCAGGAGATGCTGTGGGCCCCTCCTCAGGGCCCCTCCCTGGCAGGTGGCCAGGACCTCTTCCAAGCTAATTGAGTTATTTTAAAGCTGCTGTGAAGGGTCGATTAATGAGCATTGGAGCTGTGATCGGCGCCAGCCCCGAGGTCCCACCCTGATGTGGCAGCTCCAGAAATGCCAGGTCACCAGGCCTCCCTCCTGGAGCTGGGGCTACATTGCAAGTCCCCCGCTCAGGGCCTGACCGTACCCTGGAGCCCACTCTTTGGGCCTCCTGGGCAGGAAGAGGCGACCAATGGTCTTGCTCAGCAGGTCACAGCTGGGCTTCTGGAGGGGCCAACCTGGAGAAGTCCCAGCAGGGACCTGAGGCCCCTCCCAGGTCACCCCAGCTCTCTGCTCTTAGTGATGGCTGAGTTGGCTTCCCTATTCCTATGAATCTTCAACAATGGTGAAAGTTCTGAGCCTTTGCCTGCACAGCCAGCGGCACTCGAAGAAGACACGCAGCTAGGGTCCTCGTTGTTCAGCATGTGAGAAGCAAGAGCAGCCAGAGTCACGGGGGAGGGCAGAGTCCAAGACCCTGTCTTCCACACTGCCTCTACAAGCTGGCCCATGGCCATGGTCACGGTCAGGCTGTCTGTGTGCTGCAACCGATGTACCCAGCAGATGGGTGCTGAGGGCCAGTGCAGGCTTGGAAGAGTGGCTTCTGTCACCTCTCTGTGCCACTTTTGTAGAAGTTTTATCTTCTATAAAACTGGGTGATGATACACCTCTTGGAAGGCTGTGATGAAATAAAAACAGCTGTGAAGAGGAGGTGGCCGTGAGGAGCAGAGCCTAGCAGCTCTGTCCCTGGTGCGTCCTGATTTCTTGCATGCTGCCTGCTTGGATTTTCCTGGGTCTCCCTGTGGCCCTTGGCCTTGGGGTGGGGTGGGTTACCTGGCCACACTCCAGGGCTTCACCTTGATTCTGATGGGCTCTGGGGTTCAGGGGCTAGGGGGCAGCCCTCAGGCAAACCTGGTACCCTTGGTGAGGGAGTCTGGGCGAAGAGCCAATGTGATGGCAGAGCTGTTCCCGCCGCTTTCTAGCTTCTGGCTGGTACTGGGCGGCCACAGCTAAAGGCTGTGCTGAGGAGTGGGTTCCTGTTCCCCTGGCCCACTCACAGCAGTTCCCCATCCCTCCCAGAGGCGATGCCACTTCTTACACAGCCCCACTAAAGCCCTGGACATTGTCAAACTTACTTGCATGGGCACACGCACACCACGTGCATTCTGCACACGACCCGCACACAGCCTCTGGACCTGGACCCACCCTGCACAGTCCCATCCATCTTGTGCACCCCCAACCCCCACACCTCCACCATGAAAGCATTCAGGGAGAAAGGTGCTTAGATGATAGTCACTTGCCCAAGGCCACACAGCTGGTAAGTGCTGGCTCCAGAGGCTGCAGGGCCCCTCCAAGGGGACAATGTGCCTGGAATCACAGGGCACATGGCAGGTGTTCCACCAAAGCTCCTGGGACCAGGATGAGGACAGCTGTGAGGTCAAAGGCAGTGCACGGCCATGGTGGGGGTTTAGGGTCCAAGGGGAGCCCAGTTGCCTGCCAGTTTGCCAGCGCCCTGCCCAGCGGAAGGAACAGTGTGCCCAGGTGAGCACATAGTCTAGCCCGCTTCCAGCCAGTCCTGGGAATGGGCAGTGTCGGTGCCTGGGGGGTGCTTGTACACTTGCCCCCACATCCATCACTCTTTCCTCCCTTCTTGATAGTCCTCTGTGCATCCCTCCTCCTTGCCCCAGAAGGGTCTTTGAACCTGAGAAGACCCCTCTATGGCTGTCCCAGAAGCCACCAGAAGCAAGTGTAAGGTGTCCTAGGCCAGCTCCGCAGCACTCCTTTTCTCTCAGGCTACCCAACTCCCAGGCTGGACTCGGCCCAATATGGCAGCCACTAGCCACCTGTACCTTTTTCAATCTAATTGAAATGAAATACAATTAAGAATGCTACTTCATGGCTCGGTGCCTGAGGCTCAACGGGCTAAGGCGCCAGCCACGTACACCTGAGCTGGCGGGTTCGAATCCAGCCTGGGACCGCCAAACAACAGTGACGACTGCAACCAAAAAATGGCCGGGCGTTGTGGCGGGCGCCTGTAGTCACAGCTTCTTGGGAGGCCGAGGCAGGAGAATCACTTGAGCCCAGGAATTGGAGGTTGCTGTGAGCTGTGATGCCACGTCACTCTATCCAGGGTGACAGGTTGAGGCTCTGTCTCAAAGAAAAAAAAAAAGAATGCCACTTCAGCTTGGTGCCTTTTGCTTAGTGGTTAGGGCGCCGGCCACATACACCAGGCCTGGCAGGTTTGAAGCCAGCCTAGGCCTGCCAAACCAACGATAACAACAGCAACAATAACAAAATAGCAGGACATTGTGGTGGGTGCCTGTGGTCCCAGCTACTTGGGAGGCTGAGGCAAGAGAATCACTTAAGCCCAAGAATTTGAGGTTGTGGTGAGCTGTGATGCCACAGTACTCTACTGAGGGTGACATAGTGAGACTATGTTTCAAATATACAAAAATAAAATAAAATAAAGACTGTGAGCAGGCTGGAGCCTGTAGCTCAGTGGTTCAAGTGCCAGCCACATGCTCCAGGGTTGCTGGTGGGTTCGAACCCAGTCCGGGCCTGCTAAACAGAAAAGAAAAAGAAGAGAATGCCACTTCTGAGTCACTCTGACCCCCTTCCCAGGTGTCTGCTGTCCTGGACAGTGCAGACATAGAGCTTCCCATCATTACAGGAAGTTCCACCACACAGCCTGCTCTAGATCAGAGCTTGTGTCTTTCTGCCTGAATGCTATTCCTTCCATGTCCTCATGTCCAGATCCTCATGTCTTATTCTCCCCAGCCCAAAGGTGATGCCATGAAGCCTCTCTCTGAGCCAAAACTGTTCTGTCTCTCCCTGTTCCCCTGCCTCTTCCCCTCTCATTGCCCAACTGTTGCCCTCACATGTTCTCTGTCCTGCTTCTGGTGGCCCGGAATCTTCTCCACCCTCTTCCTAGGTTTCTTCACCAGAGCAGTGCCCATGCTGCCCATGGCCCATGGAAGCCACCCAGCACAGGATGGGTCACAGAGGCATGGTAACCTCACTATTCACTGAGTGACCAACAGAATGAATGCATACAGCCCAGTGCCACCTAGGGCTCCACTTTAAGCAATCTCTTCCCTCTGCTTCTGCTTGCATGCCTTTAGCTATGGGGAGCTTACTCCCTTATAAAAAATCCATTCCCCTTCTTTGATGATTCTGTCTGCCCAGAAGTCTGGCTTTATAGTGAGCTGGAAGCCATCTCTCTGAAACTGCTGCCCCTGTGAGTCACACAGAACAGACCATTCACTGAAGTCCCCACTGCTCTGTGCTTTGGGCTGGGTGACAGAGGTCTGGCTCCTGCCACCAGCCTGGCTCACCACACCCCAATCTCTGCCTTATTCACTGTTTCCCATGTACATCACGCTCGATTCCCTGATCACACCCTCGCACTGCCTAGTCCCTGTGGCCCAGCTTTGGCCAGCACGTCTCTCTGCTGCCTGAGGTCTGCACCCTTCCTTATTCTGCCCAGTCCCCTGTGCACTTCCTTCTCTTGCTCATCTCGTCCCAACTCAGCCTACTTCTTTAATGTGCAGTCTTTATTTCTATCTGTCACAAGAACATATGGGAGGAAGGATCTCATCTTTAACTCCGGAGGCTTCAATAGGGCCTGGCACACAGGGGCTTATTACCTGTGTCCCCAAGGACATCATCTCTGTACCCATCATCATTCTCTTCTCGGAGAGGCAGAAGAACCACGCAGGGGCTAACAGCCAGGCCTCTGGGGACACACCGTCCAGCTCTGGGGCTGAATCCTGGGACATAACCAGCCTTTCAGCAGAGCCTCTGAGATGGAGACAGCCGATCCACCACACCTCAAGCCCAGTTCATGGTTTTCCCCAGAATGTAGGCTTCTTCTCTCAAATCTTTCTCATTTCTCCATAAACACAGAATTTCCTCCATTTATAACCCTCCCTCATCTTCAGGGGATGGGAGTTTACATATAATGAGCACCTACTGTGTGCCTGGTGAGTTCATTCACTCTTCCTAACAGCCTCATGATCAGAGCCCTCACTTTACAGATGGGAAACCTGAGATTCCTCAGAGAGGCTGATGCACTTGTCCGAGGACGCACAGCTGGGATAAATCTGGGATTTGCACTGTGTGACCCCATGATCCTGGGGGTTGAACCTGGCAGAGTTCTGTGGAAGCTGGAGCCAGTGTGCTCTGTAGAGCCCAAAACAGGCTTTGGATTCCCACAGAAAGGCTGTATCACCCAGAGCTGCTGCCACAGCCTGCTCCAAGGTAACATGTTCCTTCACAGGAGGGTACCAGCAACATGCCAAGGAGATTGTCACAAAGCCTTCTGCAGCTTATAAAATATTGTTTTTCAGGCTCATTTGCATTCCTACAGCTCTGGGAGGCAGGGCTTACTTAGCTTCAATCCCATTTACCTCAAAGAAATGAAGATTCTGCAAAGTCAGAGGAAGCCTTGAGGACAAAGTAAGATACATGAAAGGTATAAATGGTGGCGTACAGAGACAAGGCGAGGAGATGTCCAGGCCAGGTTTATTGAAAGGGGAGGGTGACCTGCTTGAGCAGTGCAAAGATAGTATCTACATCTGGGGGCAGTTGGAGACGCCTTTTATATGGGGCCATAGGGAGTGGGCAGATTCCATAGCTTGCCTGGAAACTTAGGGTCTTTTGGTGTAAACTTCTGGGGGGTGGGGCTAGACAGATTCTTTGTGTCTTTGTCTTAGAGGAGGAGGAGGGGAAAAAGGTTTGTGTGGCTGTGTTAGGCCCCCCTAGTTATGCAGCTAACGCAGTCCTCAGTAGGGGTATCACGAGTCATGCTTACAAGTCTACACCACAGTGATGGGCTAGCAACCACCACAATGGGCTGAGGGTGTCACATCATGCCACTCAACGCTTACATTCAGCCTAAGGAAAGTAGGTACCATTATTATCTCCATTCTCCAGATGAGGAAACAGCCTCAGAGAAGTTAAGTAACTTGCTCAAGATCACACAGCTTGTCAGTGATACAGTATGAAAGCCACATGTCTGACTGTGAGTCCCATAAGAAATCTCCCGCTGTGGAGCTGTTGCTTTTTTTTGAGACAGAGTCTCACTTTGTCACCCTTGGTAGAGTGCCGTGGCATTATAGTTCACAGCAACCTCAAACTCTTGGACTCAAGGGATCCTCTTGCTTCAGCCTCCCGAGTAGCTGGTACTATGGGTGCCTGCCACAATGCCTGGCTATTTTTAGAGATGGGGGTCTTGCTCTTACTCAGGCTAGTTTCAAACCTGTGAACTCAG
>CAUYRH010117064.1:0-44821 GCA_963574655.1 Perodicticus potto | reverse complement strand
TCCCTCCCTCCCTCCCTCCCTCCTTCCTTCCTTCCTTCTGCCCAGTATAGACAACCTGGAATGAGCGAGAGTTTGAGAGTTAACTGGTAAAGTTGACCAAAAAGAAAAATAATAATAGCCTTCTCACTCATTTAAGTTAGCTGTCTATTGCTGCTGCCTAGCTTTGGGGCGGGTATTTGCTAATTCACTTTTTGCTGGTTTTTAAAAAATGGATCAGAACTCAATTTGAGGTATTTCCATAGAAATACCAAACGATTACAATGTTTGTTAATTAATTCCTACAGGTTTCCTCAACATTCTCTCTTATGAGAATATTTTGAGAACATACATTCACAAATAGATCAATTTCATTTATTTATCTACCATTTTTTTCTCGAGTGTCTACTGTGTGCCGGGGACTGTTGCAGGCTCTGGAGATACAGCAGTAAGTAAAACAGACAAATGTCCCAGCTCTCGCAGAGCTTAGAGTCTGGTGATCACTGCTAATGCAGCTATCCAGAAACCAAAAGTGAAACCACAGTCACATCACTTACATTTCTTGGGTTGTTTTTTTTTTTTTCTTTTTACCATCCATGCCCCGTTCCCAATACAGACCAGGCACGGGAGACCTTGGCTGGGTCTCTCGGGTAAAGTCAGTTATATTTCTTAAGCCTTCGGAATACATTTTAAAAAATTAAAAAATGGCAAAATCAGATTGCCTCATTTTAATGAATTTCAAATGCTTACCTTTTACAAATCACAAAAAAAAAATAAATGGAATAATAGTTGTTTAATCTATTTTAGAAGGATCCTGGAAAGTGAAAATTTGAGGCCCCAGCTTGGATCATAAGGGGCTCCTCTGAGGCCTTTCCAGCACCCGACCTACCTCGTTCCATCCAAACATCTGCTAGAGTCCAGTCTTAATTAGAACTCAATAAACTAATCTACCCTTCCTCAGCCTGAGGAAGTTTTTTCTTTCCCTATCAGATTTTGTCCAGAGTTAATCTCTTAGAAATACAGTTTGTATTATATCTAAAAATGATTTTTAAATTTAAGAATCACACAGAATAGTATATCAACATCAAAGCTTTATATCAAATCAGAAAAAAACATACTTGCAATTTTTGTTTTTTAATTTTTAAGATACGGAGCCACATGCACCTCTGCCTCGTACTGGAATCAAGCCCTGAAATAAAACATACGAGACGGCTAGAATTTAACACGCATGTTTTGTTCACGGCAGGCAATTTTGGCACATGATAACATTGAATAGTTGTTTTACTTTTAATTACAACCATAAAAATGACACTGAAGTGGGCTGGTCACTGTACTTGGAGATCATTTTGAGGGAGAAAAATTGTGCATATACAAACTAAGAAGTGTATTTTTAAAAATATTTTGATGTGTGTTTGCTTCTTTAGTTACCTGCTCAACACAAAAATACAATGTTTCCTATGTTTGAAAAATATAAGATCTGAGAATCTTGAACTGTTTAGAGTTAAAAAGTGCTTGAAGACCCTCTCGTTGGACTCACTTCTTTTACAAAGGGGGAAACATAAGACCAAGTGAAGTCAATTGTTTCTGAACAAATTAAATTTTTTTCCATGAGCAGGATTTTATTTAGAGCCTATATAAAATGGGATCCTTACATCTTTCTAGATTATGTTGTCTTTCTGTATTATGCATTAGATCATCAAAGTGTCAGCAAGCTTGCTAAGCAGAAAATGTGTTCAGTTTTAAGGAATTAAGTAAATTTAAAACACTTTAAAACTACTTGTTTCTGACATACCTTTTAGGTGTAATCTTCATTTTAAAAATAAATAAAATCAAAACAAACAAATTCCTGTTTTTATTGAGCAGCCATTTTCTACATGAATTAAGAAAATGAAAGGGAATATATTCCCTGCGTTTGTACCTAAGAAGAGTCATATTCCCAAATCAAGTCATTGTTTTCCATATACTCAAATTAAATGAAATGAATGGTTGAACAATTGACCCAGTTATGAATTATAGTCTTGAATTTTTGTTATCAGGTCTATTTCTTACAGTTGTTTAATAAAAAGTTTGCCTCAATTCATTACTTCCATTGATATATTAGGAAGAGTCTTAGCTTTGCTTTTATCATATGATCTCACGTCTCCAATATTTTGGTGACCCCATACCATTAACAGGCAATCTCATGAAGGACTGGAAAGTCGGACAGGATATGGGGACATATGAGTCCTTTTCTCACATGTTTTGCAGAACTTGCTTGCTCTCACTTGGGGAGCTCTGCTTTGTTGGAAAAACAAAGGTTAAATGTAGTCTCAAGGGCCTGGAGGAGGGGAAGTGTGCTTGTGGGAAAGGATGCCAGGCTAAGTCAAGGCAGAAGGGAACAGAAAATGAGAAAGGGGTCACCACGTAGAGAAAGGCAACATCAGCTGGATGTGCTCCAGTCAAGTGGACTTGTGCAGCTTCGAGGACTGAGCCTTTTGTCTCTTTTTTTTAAAAAAAAAATCATTCTTCTGGGTGGTGCCTGTGGCTCAGTGAGTAGGGCGCCGGCCCCATGTACCGAGAGTGGCAGGTTCAAACCCAGCCCCAGCCCAACTGCAAAAAATAAATAAATAAATAAATTTAGGGGTCCTGGCATACAACATTACCTTGAGCTTGCAAAATGAAAAAGCAATGGAGAGAAAAAAAGATATTAAAAAAAAATCATTCTTCTTTGGGATACAATGTTCCTGGAAGTGAGTTGCTTTTAGGTGACAAACTTTTCCCTCAATAAATATATAAACTTTATATATAACGTTTCAGAAACAAGCATATTGTACAAATATAAGAATCATAAATGCAATAGATAAATATAAGCATACATTATAATTTGTAAATATATCTTAAAAATATGTATATATGTTACTGATACATCTTTGCATGATAGCGAGAAATTTTCCCAAAACAAAATACATTTATTTAGGTGTTGTTTCTAAAAAGTCACATATGCTAAAAAGGATTAAGTATCACAAGATAGTGATACTTGAATATGTCAGAAATCCTGATGCCCAGTATAGGCAAGTTTAGGAATTAGATCTCTACCAAAAGCTTCTGTTTATGGGTTTATCTTTCAGCCTTTTAAAACTTATTGAGGAGAAAGTGGTCCTGAGGGGTGTGGAGGAGGGTTCTTGCCAGAACTGACTTTTGCAAAATGCATGTGCTCCCTGCTGCCCTAGACACGTTCTGATGGGTCTTTATCTCTTTATCTCACAACCTTCCTCACCCCCCAGCCCTGACTGTGAATGGCGTGGAGGTGGGGGAGAAGGTTGAGGACAACTAACCACTGTAAAGCATTCCTGTTTCATTCAAGTCCAAAGGGGGATCACACAGCAAAGCATCCCCCAAACACACAGTTTTGTTATCCATTATATTGCAGGTCTTGAATATAAAGTAGAAAAAAAAATCCTGATTCAAAATTGTCTATTTAGACACATCTTCGTTCAATTTATTAATTCTCTAGTTTTATATTTTTTGAACGAGGACACTTAGGGAATGGTTCATAGTATTTCAGTCTAGTAACATTTCAAGGGCGTCACAGTCTTTTAAGAAGTGTCTTCAGAGCAGAGCAGGTTCATTTTTTTAGAGTAACAAACCCCTGCTTTTTGGATGTTCCATTTAAGACTGAGACAAATCTAACAGGGCTTGACAGATCGGATTGTCATAGTGTACCAGGACAGAATGACTCCGGGTACTGAGGACCGAATGTTAAAATCTGAAAGTTCTTTCTTTCTGTGCTGTCCCCTTCGTGGAATCTCCAAAGCATTTGTTTTGTAACATCCTAAGTGGAAACACATTTTGGTGCCATAATTTCAAACAAACCATCTCTTTTTGAACTTTGAAGCCTTGAACACAATAGCATATCAAGTTCACAAAATTTCAGATAAACCACGTTCAAGCTATAAAAATGACAAAAAAAAAAATGTCTTAATTTTTCCCACATCTCATTTCCTTTTCCTGCACTAAGCTATCTCAGATTAGCTTTGCTGCCTCTGGTAAGCATTGCTGCTGTGGGTATAAGTACTATTATACACTAGCTGAATCTAGTCACAGCTTAGCTTAAACTACCTTTTCCAGGCAAAATCATTTTGTACACACTTACCATTTTGTGAGGCACAGAGAAGGCGTTAGTGACACAACACGCAAAGAAATAAATGATTAGGTTTAAATCAGGGTGCGTTAGCTGTCATTCACATAGGAATTGTCCTATCAACCTGTTTTTATATAAGAATATCATTGTTCTGAGCCCTGAATTTTACCTAAATTAATGTGCCCAAAGCAGTTAAGCACTACCATATTTGTTTTCCAAGTCAATTTAAAACATTCAAGTTCAATAATCTACTGAGAATTCAAGTGTTACTACTGTTTATTTATTTGGATAAATATGATTGTCCTTGTTGAATTTGTTGAACATAGTACCACATTAAAACAACCCAAATAAATGACCAGAATAAGTTAAAATGACCTGAAAGTAGCCAAGAATAATGGCAGAGAGAAGTGAGAGAAACCAGGCTAATTCCTCTGCAATCATGTACCAAAATGTTTTATTATTGTACAAACGATTTATAAATATATTATAGTAGCCTAAAAGTTTTCTAAAAATGTACATTCTTTAAGGCAAAAAGGTGCAAATCTCTAAGAGGTAGAGAAGAAAACATGATTTATTCTGTTTTCCCAGCACTGCTAGTTTCCAGGTGTTCACCTTTTGATCTGGCTACAGGCAATGATTTTCTGAAGTGGTTTCTGATGGCATCTGACATCATTTATAGTACCCTTGAACAATCTTGTAATGTGCTAAACTACACCAAATTAAGTGAGTTAGTGGCCAAAGCGGAGTCCAGTAGGCCCAGGGGTGTCATGAGTGTTTTCGCTGCTTGCTGCCTCTTGTATTCACTGCTACAAGGGAAGAGAGGAAGTTTTCTGATTCTCTGATACCCCAAGTGGTGGATTTGGGGGAGAACTATAGCAGATCTGGGACAAGCAGGAATGGATTTGATAATCTTGAGCATGTAGAAGTCTACAAGTAGCTAGGCTCTATCCTTTTCGGTCATTTGTTTATTCATTCAGCCCATCATCAAATACCTATTGAAGTACCTGTCTCTGTAAAAGATGGCAAAATACCTAGTATGGGAAATAAACATGAGAGAGATTCTGATCTTGAGCTTAAGGAGTTTCTAGTGAGAGCGATGGCAGATAGAAATGGATTGACATGAAGGCTGAAGAATGTGACAACACATAAAGTGAAAGCATGTTCAAGTTCAAGTAGGAAGAGATTCCTTTCGGCTGGAATGAGCAAAAAATATTCATTCACCCCTAGATCCACTGATTTAATACATGAATTAACACATAGAGACTATGGTAAGCAATGAATGTGTCAAAGTGAATTACACACAGCTAAACAAGCAGTGAAATAAACTCATCTGATCATTCAATCCATATATTGAAGGTCTACTGAGTGACACTCACTCTTTTGGTCTGGAATCTGGGGTTGTTTGATTAGGGCAAAACCAGGGGAAAAAACACCAGCCCTTGGGGCACAGGTGGGGAAGAAGAGGCTTCAAAGAAGTGGGGAGGGGGACAGAGAGGAAGGATAAAAGCCAGGAGAATTTAGCATCAAAGATGCAAATGGAAGGAAGTGTGTCAGGAAGGAGGACTTGGTCAAAGAAGTCACGTGCCCCAGAGAGTTCTGGGAAGAGGAGGAGGGAGACATTCTTCAGGTGGAGCCACAAAGAGATTACGGATGAGCTTTGCAAGAGCAGCTTCAGCCATTTCAGGGGCATATGGGGGGAGTCAGATGGCAAGGAGGTGGCAGGGAGGGTGAGAACACAGACATAGGGAAGGTGGGCACTCTTTGGAGGTAAAAAGGGAATGAAGGAAAAGACTGTGGATCTGGGGAAGACCTGAGCATGTTGAAAAGCTTCTGCCCAAGTGCGTGCCATGTGTTCTGTTCATACAGTGGTACTCCGTGCCAGGCTGTTGTGCGGGGGAGTCTCTGGATGGGAAAAGCTCACCAGAAAAGAAGCTATTGAATACCTAGGAGGAAAAGTGAATCATGAAGAGGCTGAAGCCCCTGACGAGCTGGACAGCATGGGAAGAGGAAGACAGATAGGAAGAGGGCTGCCTATCTATCTATCTACCTATCTATCTATCTTGGATGGTGGCCAAGGTAGATTTGAAGGGCACAGAGCAGTAGTCGAGGGGGCTACTATCTTGTGATTTATATTTTCATAGCCATATGGAGTGAGTCTAGGTGGATGAATCAGCCTTCGCTGCCCATCACTCCATTAAAACTGGTGGCCCTTGTTTTACTCATTGGCAGCATTGGACACAACTGATCATTTCCTATTCCCCACAGCACTGTCTTCTTTAGCTGTCTAGGATATATTTTGTGCACTACTTCAAATTATATGGGTTCCACTTCTTACTCCAGGCACTGCTCTGGGAAATAGTTTCATATAGGGGTCAGCCAGTTTTGCCCATGTGCAAGCTGACCAAATCTTACTTCTCTTGCTTCTCCTAGGGCTTCTTTGACATGATGGAGTGGGACAGCGCAGAGAAATTGGGTGAAACTAGCTCATGCATGATCCAAAAGTGCAGGGGAGGTGACATTCCTTGGAGTGATCCTTTACTACTCAGCACAGGTGCCAATGATCCAACACTTTATCCATTCTTGTCTGAGTGGATGTTTGGAAACACATTAGGTAAGGCTGTTGAAAGGCCTACAGGATTGAGTCACATGTGGCTTTTCCCTCCTCCTTTGTTGTACAATCCTTGTACCTCCTCTGCATCCTGGGATTCAGCTTCCAGAACAAACTGTCTACCCATAGGCCTTGCTTTCAGTTTCTTCTTGAGGTTTAGCCCATGCTAAGTGTCTTGATATTGGGCAGAGCTATAAATGTGCCTGTGTGGACAGCCTACATTAGCGCCTATGTAGTTCTTTCCCTTCACAGACAGATCCTGGGTCTAATTTTCAGCAATCTTTCTGTGGCTATAGCAGCTGTATGGCCCCTTCAAGTATCATGTAGCCTCTTTCAGGATTTCAGCACATCCCTTCATTAAGTTGATGGTCAGTGACCTGGGCTTTTGTTGTTGTCCACCCCTCACCCAAGATTTCTAAAAGCAGTTAACAAAGTCCAGGCCACTCCACAATCCATGTAATTATTATTTTTCCCATAGTGTTCCAGTGCTAATGACAGCTCTCAGCTGTGTCTACAGGCTGAGGGTCATCACCAACCCCCTACCACCAGCAATGGGACTCTTATCATGCAGCTGGTGAATGATCCAGCTTCAAAATCCTACCCTGAGCTCTGCTTCCTAGAGTCACAATACATACCACGATACCAAAAGTCTTAGCTCAGAGCCCTCAAAAGAAGAGCCTAACACAAAGGCCTGTGTATAGGCAGTTTACTTTGGAATGGGATTTCCTAGTAATCAGGAGCAAAGATCAAAAATAAGTACAACAAAGGAGGAGGGAAAAACAACCCTGAATGGTACAATCCTACGGGACCTTCAGAAAAGCCTCTGAAATACATCTCCAAACTGTCTGTCTCCTCCGAGAAGAATGAAAAAAGCATTAATCATTGCAGGCTAAGGTAGATGAAGGGAGATAGGTTTATGGATTTGGGCTCCCTTGGAATCACAGGAACATAGCACGGCAGAGGCCAGATTGGCATTTGGTCACCAAGGACGAGGCGAGGCTGATGTGATTACTTACATAGGCTGCAAGCTGGAGTAGCATTCGGGATGCCTTCATCTTGCAGGAACCTGTGGTAATGACTCCTAGAGCACGAGACATGTGAACAGCCCACTAGCCTGTTACTTGCTGGTATGATAATAATCATTTAAAAATACCAGCTGGCAAGCAGAAAGCTGATGTCAGCCACTGCATTGAAATTTCCAGATTGAAGTTAGCTCAACACCCACAGCCCACTGATTGAAGGAAAGCTGCGTTCTCTAAAGTCCTGCTTCTCAACTGGTCTATTTTTGCCTCCTGGGGTTTTTTTTGCAAGGTCTGGAGCTTTTTGGTTGTCATAGCTGGGAGACAGGAAGCCAACTGTATTTGGAGGGTAGAGTCCTGGGAAACCGGTAAACCTTCTACAATGCACAGTCCAGTCCTCCAGAATAAGGAATTACCTAACCGCAAATAGTGCCACTGTTGAGAGACCTTTTTTTGGAGAAAGGTCCCCATGCTATCACTACGATATATAAGATAAATGATAAATATCCCCCAATCATTTTGCATAGGGACCTGCAGCCAAGAAGGAAATACCCAGGATTTTCAGGGACTGTTGAGGAGGGAGTTGACCTGGGAACCGGAAATGCTGTCATAATCCTCCACTCAGAGTGGAAGTTTATGGAAGCCATGTGATGGATGGTGTCTAGACCCTAGACTCCTCCATGGTCCAGAGGCACTCACTCTGGGCATTTCTCCAGTTTCTGAGATAATTAGAATCAATAAACTTGATTGGTGGTGGTCTTATCTTGGCTCCCTGACCTGTGGAGTAAAGAACTATGAGTTAGGAAGTCTGAGGTCTTGGTCTGTTCTAAGGCCAAGATGGTGCATGTGAAACCACACTACATCTCGGAGGGGCTGCCAAGATCACCTAAAAAGACTTCAGGTTGCAGGGGTAGTGGTGTTCATTCCATCCCTGTGTGTCCCACCTGTCTGGCTGAGTGTGACAGACCACGGTGGGTACAGAGGGCATGAAGGACAAGGTTGACATTCCACTCAAGTCCCCTCAGTGCTCTTTTCCCCTCTTTTGTGAGATTCCCCTTGAATTTTTGGGTACTCTTGCTTCTAACATCCAGCCTCTGAGGTTCTTCTTTGAAAGATGGTCCTCAGGTTACAGAAGCTGCTTTACCTGCAAGTGATGAGAGCTGGAAATGCCTGAGGACTTACTTCACCGCCCCCATGAAAGAAGGTCCTACTTATGATGCAACAAACCTGTGGCTTGGGACAAATGATCCGGCCTTCCTGACACTGCCAGCTTCTGTGGTGTGCAAGGATGCTCTGTGCCCTTTCTGGAAAGCCTTTTGCAGGGTTGCATGGTAGATCCCTAAGATTCTGAAACAAAGACCTGCTCCTGGGACAGAGAACCAGTTGTCAGCTGTGAATTAGCTCCTGGGTCCTGGTGGAGCCCAGGCACCTGACTATCAGACATCAGTGACTGCAACAACTGGCACTGCCCATGACAGTCTGGATCCTCTGTGTGATCAAGCTGGGTGGACACAGTAGCAATCCATTGCGTGATGAAATGGTACATCTGGGATTGCTCCAAGTAGGTCCAGAAAGCACAAGAAAATTACATGAACAGGGATCCCAGACAACCACGGCTTCCCCCTCTGCAGCACAACAGCTCGCCTTCCACTCACGTTTATGACATTGTGCGGTGGTGGTGGTGGGAGGAACAAGCGTTCAACTTAGAGGAAAAAATTCAGGCTTAGTTCATGGATGGTTTGGAAAGAAATGTTGGTGTTAACCTGAAAAAAAATCACTGCCTCACTTCTCTGAAGTCCTTCAAAAGAGAAATCCTTCCAGTGAGCAGAGCTTGGATGATCAATTTATATGAAGGGAGAATCGGCCTGAAGTATGGATATACAGAAACTTCTGGGCAAAAGCAAATGTCTTTGCTGTTTAGTTAGGACCCTGGAAAAAGTAAGATTGGACAATTGGAGACAAAACTGTCTGGAGGGGGCATGTGGATGGGCCTTTGGAGACAAGCACAGAGCATCTTTATGCCTTGTGTTAATGCCCATGGGAGAGAATTCACTGCAAAGAGACAGTGACAGGGTTGACCAGAAGGCGAGTCCTGCGGCTGCCAGGCAGCCTTTCTTTGGCCAATGAGTGCAGGTGTGAAGGGTCAGTGCAGAGGGAAGGGCAGAAGGGGGAAGATACAGGACCTGGTGGCTGGGATGGATCCTGAACAGGGGACACATAGCATCAAATTCCCCTCCCCCAGTCCCATCTTGCTGTGCCATGGAGGTAAGTAGGTGTTTTATCCATCTCTTTCCACTAGCAAGTGAGCTCCATGAGGGGCGGAATTTTTATGTGTACATCACCCGCCACCAAGACCTGTACCTAGCATCCACTATGTTTTCAATAAGTATCTGTCAAATAAATAAATGATGTGCCTAAGAACTCATGTGGTGCACACAGATGTGCTACTGCTATAATAATGTCTATAAAATACCCTAAAATGATGAGATGTGCTTATTACTATTGCAGAAACACTAAAAGTTTTTGTTTATGCATCCATGAATATCATTAAGAGGACAGTGTGGATAGGAGAGAGGACTTGAGTCAGCAGGGAGAGAAGGAAAGAATGTTCAGGTGATGTATAAGGAAACTTAGTTGTTCCATGTTAAATAAAGTAGACTAAAACCTAGGGATATTGTATATTGGCATACCAAAGCTGTTGTCTAGTTGCAAATAGCAAAAAGATGAAGCTTATGAAATATTTCTGATCAGTTTGTGACTGAAAAGATGATACCAGATGAATAAATTGGACTAAGTAGCTTCCTACTAAGGCATATTTTTGCTCATATTATTGAGATTATCTAATATTTCCCCAAATATGCTAATTTTTTCATTTCTCTATTTTGCCTATGCTAATGATGTCTTAGGGTATTAATTATTAAACTTTAAAATAGACAATCTAAACATTTTTAAAAGTTTTTTTTTTAACAAAAGGGAAAATCCAAGTTTCTTTAAGCTTCAAACTATTTTCCAGAATCCCATGGTAGATGATAGACCTAAGACAAGCCATAGAAAATTCTTCCGTGACAGCATCTGTCAATGTCCCTATTACCTTGGAACAAATGTGTCTTGTATCGATTTTCACTCAGGGACTGTCTCATTTTGGGTTCAGAAGCACCGAGCCAGTGTGCATGCTTTGCACAGCCATATTGCTACAAAAATGGAACACATTACCTCAAGCTCCATCATCTGATAAGAGGCTGACTCCAAGCACTGCTAGGTTGGGGAACATTCCTTAGTTTGAGAGCTTATTGGTCATCTTGGAGGACGATACGACTGCTGACCTGATCAAGGCAATGCTTCCAAGCTGCCCCTGCCCCTACCCCAGCCCCACTCCCTACAAGACACTGCCTCATTTAACTCACTAGGTCAATTCATTCCTGATGGTCCCTGGGAAGACTGCACACATCTCCCCCTCCACTTGCCCCCTCTCAAGGTAGGAAGTATATATGGATATTGACTGGAGTGACTAGAGTTTATTAATCAAGGATTGATCTGGTGCCTTTCAACTGAATCATCAGAGTGGAAGCTTCTAAGGCCTTTAGCAGCCTAGGCGATTTAGAGGTTACAGAAAACTAAAATAGACTAAGGCGAATGGGTAAACTTTTATTCCTTTCTGCAATAATAATAACCATGTCTCCTGGTTTTTAGGGCATTTAACAGAAATTATTGCAGCAGTAGCATATCTGTGTGAACCAGACGAGTTCTTACCCACATTCAGCTCCGAAGGAAAACTTACTGTACTTTAAAGCGCTTCTTGGTCGGTATGGTCCCTTTTGTTTTTTTTCTGTGGCTCTAAGAACAAAAGGATCTTCCTTTTGCATTGGGGAACTGTCAGATCTGTTGGTAGAGAATGTCAATTTGCGTGAGTCAAACATCCAACATTTCTGTTCCTCCTGAGGGAAAATTGCCTCTGTTAACCCTTTCATCCTTTCCCGTAGCAAAAGCACTTCTGTATATTTTCACTTGGTTACATAAACCACTGTGGAAGTAAAAAAGTCGTTTTTCAAGGCAAACTGTCCACTGTTGTTGCAAAGGACCCTGGGGGGAAGAGTATAGTTCCCATTTCTTCCGGCCAGAGCTTTTTTCAACAGGGAACTCCAAGATCTTTATCCTTTATGTCAGTCTAATTTTGTGGATGGCTTTGGTTTGATGGAGACATAGATACCTCACTTCTTCCGCTGTTTCATTCCTAAACCTCACAGACTGGAGGCTTCTCTGAAACAGTAAATGTCTGCATGGGGTTTTTACCATCCAAGTGGAAAAACTGAAAAATGTTTTTGGCTACTTACCTACTTATTGTTAGTTGATTTTATTGTTAATTATGTAGAAAAGGAGTTTATCTGAAATTTTTGTATAGAAGGAAATGAGGGTGAGTCTTAATTTCTTATATATAAGTGCATGTATGTACAGAGGGTACCAAAAGATGTATGTACATTTAAAGAAAGGAAAAGCCTGTATTAAAATTGTAATATTGAAGTCATGTTTGACTTCTGCAATTACAAGAGCCACAAGGTACAATACATGAAATAACAAATGTTATCAGTATATGTTAGTATAATTTTAATAGAGTTTTTTCTTTTCTTAAAATGTGTATACATTTTTGTCACCCTCTGTATTTACATATATATGAAACAAACACTTGTGTTCATTTTAAAACATTAATGTCAGAGATGACTTTAGTACAAACCATGTATTTCACAAAGGGGGAAACTGAACTTAAATTATCTGCCCAATATTATAGAACTAATTAGTCATAAAGCCAGAGTTAGGACCCAGGCCTCCAGACTCTCCAATAATGTTTTTCTCCTTGTCATGCAGTCTCCACTCTGTAGACAGAGGAAGTAGAAATCATGACCTTGGATGACGCAGAATTCACTAGCTCTTTGATTAGCGTTCTTAGATATGAATGTAATGTTTCAATATAGACACAGATTTTCATTCCCATACTTGCTGCTCTCTGTCCAACTCTGGTCTTGGATGTATCTAAGTAAATGTTCGCTGTGTCATTTAGACTGTGGCTCTCATTGGTTCTTTGGTAATAGTGATAATAATATGCAAGTTTGGAATTTAAGATCTCTGAGGTCTGGGAAGGCTTCTCTTAGAAGAGACTTTTATAAGAAAAAGAATAATGACTTTTTAAACATAACAACAGTTAACCTGGCTCAGTTTTAAAATATGACACATTAATATCATTTCTACCCAACCATATCATCCAAGTATTCAGTTTTCTTTGTAGAGCACATTTATATCCATTTTGATCATTTAAAAAGCCACATCAATAATCCTAAATGTAACCATGCTCAATTTTCCTGAGTCAGGCTGAGAGTTGACAAGTGTGTGTTTCATGGCTGGGGAACAGCAGGTAAAGGGGGGAGGAAGTCAGCCTCAAAACTCAGATATAAACCAGAGGGAGACACAGAGCAGGGACCAAAAATCTAAAGGGGAGTGACTGTGTGCAGAGAAACTATTGCCCTTGGGCAAGTTACCAGGTTGGATTTACTTATCAGAAGTAGAAGAAAATAGCCATTTTATTTATTTTATTTTTATTTTAGATGTAGGGTCTACTTTGTCAGCCAGGTTGGAGTGTAGTGGTGCAATCATAGCTCACTGCAGCCTCCAATTTCTGGGCTCAAGGGATCCTCCTGCCTCAGCCTCCCGAGTAGCTAGCACTATAGGCATCCGCCACCACCCCGGGCTAAGTAGGATCATTTTAATTTGAATATTCTAATCTTCAGAAACTTCACCTCAAATAATAGAATGTAAGGAGATTATGAATTTAAAGATTCTGGTAGTTATGTTCTCTAATGGTGATGGAGTGAGTTTTGTTACTACCAGGCCATCTGTGTGATTACTGGGAACTTTCCAGAAAATGTAGTATTTAGGAATTTTAGTAGGTCTTATCTGTGTTCTTATGAAAGAGCAGATTATGGTTATTTCTTTAAGCATGTATGTTACATCCTTCCAAAAATAAACTTGAGGATTTCCTGTTATGTAAAACACATATATTTTAAAAAGAGGAAAAACCCTGTCTCCAGTTATTTTTTTCCACTCATACATCTTGTATTTTTCCTAGTCATTTATTCCATTATGTAAGTACTGATTAATTCCAGAAAAGCCCCTAACCATAAAACTATGCTCTTATTTAGAAACAAATTAAATCGATATTAAATGAAAATAAAACTCATGTAATCAAATATGTGTGGATATATGTAACAAACAAAAAAGACTGCTAAGGAGTTAGGTTTTAAAACTAGGCTTGGAGAGATTTATATCAAAAAATCTAGAATACATTCCAGAAAAAAACCCTATTTCCTACTATAATTTTGTAAATGAAGAGGCAGTCCCCATACCCTTAATTTTTCTGCAAGACATTTCGTACTCCAGTATGTTTTTATGTACGTAACCTATTTTTTTCTCATATGTTAATGGTGTTGCCTCATTTAGAGTGTGGGGCCTAGAAATCTGCATTTCTAAACAAGCACCCTGAACGTTTCTACTGATGGCCAAAGCTTGCCAGGCACTGCCCAAGGGAAATTTCTCTCTAACTCTTTTTCTCAAGAGAAAAGTAAAATAAAAATAAAAATTAGTTGTACCATTAAGTTTTGAATAATTTTCTCCCAAAAGAAGAAAAGACCTCCATTCAAACGCAAGAAAAGCATCTTTTGTTTATACAGAGAAAACAAATAGTACTTGAAAACCAATACTTCAGATCTTTTGTCTACCCAGACTCAATTGTCAGGTAGTTTTTTTTTTTTTGTTTTTTTTTTAGTATCTTCAAGGATTTGACTTACTTTCCCTACAAAGTTTATTGCATTAACTAAGTAAACACAGAGTCAGTCTTTTACATACATGGTTTGAAGGCTCTGGGCGGGATTGGACACTGCCAGCTTTGATGACATGGTCCTCAAAGTGACCTTTATCTGGAAAGGCTGCTCAAACTACATTTACATAGCATTATTTCTCTTAACACCAAATTCTGACTTTCTTACCATTTTAGTTGGTGAAACATTGCTTTAAAACATTTTCAATATTTGCTATTTTGTAATATTTTCCAAAACATGCTTTAAAATCTTCAAAAGAAAGTCACATGATAGATTTGTCTGCTTCAGAAGAAGGTCACATGATAGATGTATCTGCTTCTGGTGCCTTCCCTTGCCGGCAGCCTCAGGAACCAGGTACAAAGCTCTGCTGGTCCATACGGTTCCCTGAACCTCTTAGACTCAAATCAGGCCCTTCTCTTCCCTTCCCTCTTGGACGTGGTATGGTAATCCAGCTCCACTCATTAGAACCTTAGAAACGTAGAGAATGTGAGCCCTGGGATTCGCTTTTAGACATCACTGTCTGTAACCTTGGCCAGTTAGAATAACAACAATGGCTGCGGCCCCAGCACGATAGAACTGGAAATAATTTACAGCGCACTCACTACGTGTCAGACAGTAAGTGCTTCCGTGGATTCATTTCATTCTTCAAATGACCCTATGCATTAAACCCTCTTCTTATCCCTGTTTTACAGATGAGGCTCAGGCAGGTTAAAACACCCAAGGTTAAATAAGCAGTGAGAAATGGAGCTAGAACTTGAACCCAGGGAGCATTGCCCTGGAGCCCATTTCTCTATGCTGCCACAATCTAAAACTTAGTATTAAATTGAGTAACGATAAATATACCTTATGTTCATGTGGCTATAAACACCAATTTACATGGTCTTCCCAAGAGCTATGAAAAGGCTGTGATTTTTCAGAGGATATTAAGAAGATACAAAATTATATGCAGCCCTGTGGTGAACTACCTTACAAATATTTAATTACTTATATTGATGTTCTTCCTACATCTGAGAAAAATGTTAGTTCTAGCCCTGAGATATTAATAAAGATAAATATTTCTCAACTTGTCTCCTTGATTTTGTTGGATTATAGCATTAAAATTTTTTAAAGAGCCATCTAAGGTAACCCAGTGGAAAGAGTAAGCCCATTAGCCCAGAAAAACTGAATGCCTTTCAGTTCCTCCAAAGAAATTTGGGACAGATGTGGGTTTTTTTTCTTCTTCTTATTCGTCAACAAACCCAGAAGACAAAAAATGTATTTTATTTCTTATGAAATGCATTTTCCTGTTCGTCTCAGTATGTGGGACTGTCAAAGTTTATAAGCTTGGCAGTGTTCTAACGTGACCACTCTGTTCTCCTTTAGAAACTTATTGAATCTATATATTTTTTATGAAAAACAGAACGTGGTAGAAGATTGTTTTCATCTTTTGACATTCACTTGTTGGTTAGGGCTTTTCACCAATGAGATTTCAAAAAGAACTGACACAACATCCCAGGCTGAAGGATTTCCAAAGCTCCTTTTAAAAGTGGGAGGTGCTGCCAACGTTGGTGCCTGGCCTGGGCGTACTGTGTTTTCTCCGTGAGTCACTGACGATTATAGAGCCATTAACTTAACTCTTTTAGATTGATGTAGGTTTATCAGAGGGAAAACTAATCAATGACCTTTCCCCCCACTCTTCAAAGGTTCTTAAACAATAACACTACTAACTGGTAATGTGGAAGCTCCGTGGGATTTTTTTTAAGTTTTGGGGTGGTCTTGCTGGGAAGCAGATGGGCAGACTGGATGGCATTTCCAGTTTCTTCCCCTCATTTTCCAGCATCACCAGCGAAACCATGGGGCTTCTCCCCAGCATTCTGCCTCCTTTGATTTGTCAGCCCTGTTCGAGCTCTCATTTGTAATATCCCAATAGCCTGATATGATAGATATTCTAAAGAGCTTCAGAGTTGACGACGGTTGTGTCCTGGTACATTAAAGAAGTTATTCCATTATCTTCAAATTATTACGCTGGATGATTGGGTTTCACAACCTCTAGGAGGGTTTGCTGAAGTTTGAGTTTTAGCCCCTGTGATCACTGATGGTATATTATTTTTTCATTTGCTAAGAAGCTTTCTGCATTAGAGGAAATGGGTGACCATGTAATTTCTATCTTTGGCTCCTTTTAACTTCCTTCTTGTTAACTGACCACTTTTAAATACTGTGATTTGAGAATCATAATTATTCCTGTTAACTGTGCTAACCAAATCACAGCATGAGCTGGAGATGAGATTTAATATGTACTGAACGTTATCACATGAAATTCAGAGTTAGACGTGCTTCCTGTCTCGTAGTTCAACTAATACGCTTGCTGGACTGACAGGTCACAATTTGGGTGAAGCGTGGAAAGAGAAGAGAAAGAATTCTCCATAGACATGTGTGAACATTCATCTGATCAGGGAAAAAAGGAGTTCTGTAAGCACTTTTTAATATTCCCTATACTTTAATAGTCTGATTTTGTTTGTGTGCCCATTCTTCTCCTGTCGGATGCAGGAGAAAATAACTATTCTACAGATAACTCACAAAAGAAGAGCCCACAACTACAGTTACACAGACGGCTTTTGCACAGATTTGTCCAGAACCCATAACTTGAATGAAAAGCTCTTTTTTCCTTTGCTCCACTTGTGATGAGAATAGTTTGTTTGACTCATACCAAACCAAATCAAGCATTTCTGTGGGCACAAAGAGGAATGTGGAGCAAAGGAAGATTTTCTTCCTAAAAAAGAATATGTGCATGGAAAACAAAATTGCCTCAAATTTCACAACATCCTTCCCATTAAACGTTGAAGGCAGATTCGGGTCAGTCCAATTTTCTTTGCAGATATTTGACTTTAAAAATCACATATTCAACTTTTAAAAATGGATTTGTGTGAAATGATATATAAAAAAAAAATCTCATGGTATATAAGTCGTGATGAGTCTCAGCTTATGTTTAACCTCTGCCTCTTCATCTTTAAGAGATGCAAATTGCCTGCAGGCAATAGTGGAAATGTCTCATATATCTTGTTCTAGTTCCTCCAAATCAGCCCTTAAAGACGTTTACGGTAGGAACTGGGAGTGACGCTGAAATAAATGAGTTTCTTCAAAAGGTTAGTTGCCCCCTATCTAGGAAATTAAAAGTCATTGGGGCCACATTTTTAAAAAGAGCAATAACACATAAGCATGTAGTTCTTGGTTTCTTAGCCCAACCCTATCAGTCCATTTTAGAATCTCAAATGGCTGATCATGTTAACGATGGGGCTAATTTTAAGAGGGAGACTAAAACTTTTTCCAAATGACTCAAGTATCATACTCTCTCAATTGCTCCAAGATCTCAGATTTGGGGCTACACTTATTCAAAGAATGTCACGCATCTGCTTTTCTTGTCAAGAATATAACATTACAAATGTATCTTAAATGCGATTTGATTTGAAGCTGCAATAATTCCTGGCATGCATTTGCGAACTACACATTCTGTTTCCTTACCCTTAAAGCAAAGAAAACGTCTTGGGTACTTTCTCACAAGGCTGCTGTGCCCATCAAAATGGCACAAATCAGATAACTGAGGTGTGGAGTTAGTTCTTGATGGTTCTCCATGGCCCATAGCCCTGCTCAGCCTTATAACAGCCCCTGGAAAGAGAGGAGGGCAGGTGTCACCATGATTATTCCTATTTGCAGTAAGGAAAGCAACATTCAGCCAGGGGAGATGACTTGTCCACATCACTGTGTGCAAGATCCAAGATGCAAGCTTGATGCTTTGATTCCGGCCTCTTTGCTTTTTCACTAATGTGCCATGAAATTCCTCTATGAACTGTAAAGTACCTTACAAAAGTGAGGTGGTAATGATCAGAGCCCTCTGACCTTACTCCTGACTTTCTGAGGACTAGCAACATCTTGCAGGCACAAAACCAGGAACCAAGGGAGCTGAAGAAAAGAAGTTCATTGCAAGTTGTGGATTACAGCCTGCCGATTGACAGCAGCTTGGTCCCAGAAGACAAAAGGTAGTTGATCTGCTGTCTAGCAAAGCGTTAGGAGCCATAAGCCAGGCAAGATAAGGAAGAGGAGAGGCATGTGACTCTCTAGCAAAAAGGAAATGAAGCTCTGAGGTAATAGAGTAGGGTACTCAGGGACTCTTTACCCATTTCATAGTAGAAAGGACAGGCAGCTCATTGCAAACAGGGAAATGCCACTGCCTCCCCATGGCTGAAGCCAGGAGTATTGGGGAAGGAAGAAATTCACTGCATGTTACTGCCAAACATGATCTTCGGCAAGATTTAATCCAACCTGTCCTACAGCTGAGGATCTGAGGATCCCTTTGTTAAAGAACTAGGACCAGAATTAGCTACCAGTACTTTTCCTCTATCCCATGTTATATTGGAAAATGATCAAGTTAAAATTTCAATTCTTGGACCTAATAGTTATTTTGAAAAGAAAAAATACCCAGTGCTCTAAAAATGGAAAAATTGGAATCAAGTCTCAATTTCCTCCTAAGTGCTGACACTTACATAGAAGGGCAGGCTACATGGTCTACGAGTCTACCTATTTTAGAAAGTGTGTACAAAAACCCTCCATCACCTAATGGGAATACTGCTGTGAGTTTTAATTACTAATCATTAAGGGCACAGATGTGGTTTGTTAAATGAAACGCTCTAAATGAATTTCATGACGGTCTTACCAGGTTATAAAGAACTGACAAATACTCCAGAGTCCAACTATTTTGGTCAATACTAATGTTATATTATTATTATTATCTATATTCTATGTAACATGCAATATTATGTAATAATAATAAATGCTGTATTACATGTCCAGCCTCTCTATAAATTAAGGTAAAAAATATTTACTTACTTTCCTGATAAGTTCTAAGACTTGTTTCAAAAGTGAAGAATTACCTCCTTGGAGAGCTCACCCAGGGGTAAAGATATAGCAGTCCTATTAGTTTCCTTCCTTCTCATGAACAACTGCAAATGTTTAAGGAAACATTGTGTCTGTAAGGCACTTTTCTCTGATAAGCTGGAGAAGCCCTTGCATACTCTTAAAATATCTTTCCAAGGCTAGTTCTACAGAAAAAAGCATGGTCTCAGTAAAGCTAGCTGTTGGTGAATTTGTACATAAACACAAACACATACACTAGCCTGAAATAATTCCTTGTAGTATTGAATATACTTTTAAGTAATAATAGACTTTGTATCTTCAGCATCTGCATATTATATCTTTTATTTTCTTTTAGATAGAATTTCATTCTGTCACCATGGGTAGAGTGCTGTGGCATCATAGCTCACAGCAACCTCAAACTATTGGGCTCAAGCAATCCTCTTGTCTCAGTCTCCCAAGTAGCTGGGACTACAGGCACCCACCAAAACACCCAGCTATTTTTTTCTTTGTTAGTAGAGACAAGGGTCTCAGTCTTGCTCAGGCTGGTCTCAAACTCCTGAGGTCAGGCGATCCACCTGCCTCAGCCTCCTAGAGTGCTAGGATTACAGGCTTGGTAATATTATGCTTCTCTCTCCAGGTAAATACCTAGTCATAAATAGGATGTGCAACCCAAAACTCAGAAACAGCAAACCGATTAATTCCAAAATGCTAAATGCTGAAGATAAAAGGGCCTGTTCGACCTCCTATGTCTGGGGAGACACGAGGCGGAAGGGAAGGACTTTCCACAAGTCCCCCAGCTCAGCCCTCGGAAGGCTTTCTGATGATGAGTCTAGGACCCTGTCCTCAAGACCGATGCATAGCTTCCTCGTCCTCAGGACAGACAATGTGCCACTGGCTCCTTCAAAGCCACGCCTGCTTGTTCCACACATCTCTCCTCGACCAAACAAATCGAAAGGTCACTTACATGAAAGTCCTCTCGTGTCTGGAGAAGACGTGCAAGTTCCTGCATCCTTGTGGCCACTACTGTGCAGAGATAATCGGGATCAGAATGAAGTCTTGCCATAGGGAAAGCTGGAACGTTTGCAAAATGACAAGGATGAAATGCAAATGAAAGCGTTTTGCAAATTGTCTACCCTTGTGGAAAGCTCCACCGAATAAGATCTGAAGGCCAAGCCACGTCTTTTCAACCAGTGGAGACGTGGTCTGATTCCTTGCCTAGGAAACAGGTCACCCATTTGTTCTCATTCTCAGAGGGTTTTCTGGGCACAGGACAGGCAGACGAAAAAGCAGTGTAGCCTGGTCACGGTCATTTGACGAAATAGTGTGATGGATGAACATCTTTCTCTTTCCACAAGGAGAATCCTACAGTCAGGGTGACCTTCAACCCAGAGCGGAGGCAGCCCCCAGAAAGGCCTGAATTCAGAGGCCTGAAAAGACCCTTCCTATTTCCTTAGATCTACAAATGTCTTGCCTAGAAGGCCATCATTTGTATATCTCCTTTATCCTGGTTTTAGTTCCCTGTTAATACACAAGTACTTTTGGTAAGAATGACCTAAGATTTTATTAGTCATTTTCTCCCTTAATCGAGAGCAGCGGTTCTCAACCTGTGGCTTGCGACCCACGGGAACTGTATTAAAAAGCCGCGGCATTAGGAAGGTTGAGAACCACTGAGCTAGAGAAAGTCTCGGGGCATGAGTTTTGCTAGGAGAGGAAAAAGAGAGCAAATACTGGAGAACTCTGGGTGCTCCCAGCGGATGAGGGGAGGGAAATACCACTCGGTGAGGGGAGATGGTCAGCGAGATGCCCTGCTGGGGCTGGCTAATGAAGCTCACTGAGAGCTGTTTTAAGTGTTCTTCAAGCTCAATTCATGTAATCCTTCATCTTATGAACTAGATTCTATTATAATTATCCCCATTAGAGATTAGGACGTAGAGGTAGAGAGGTTAAGTAACTTGCCCAAGTTTACACAGCTGATAAATAGCAGATTTCAAATCCAGGCATTCTGGCTCCAAGTCTGAGCCCCGAACCACCACAGGGACAATTCACTGTAAGGGCTTGTGTCTCTCACCACTGAAATGGCTCTAATAGGACTCTCCTCTGCCCCTGCCCCCATCTGTCTGATGAGTTCAGTATTTAAAAGTGCAAAAGCTGTTCTGTCTGGATGTCCCCCCATCCCCACCCCTAGTATCCTTCTTGCCCCCAGGGGTCTTTGGAAACCCTAGAAGGTTTCCCAAAAAGCCTAGGATGTGGAAGATGGGCAGGGTGTTGGCTAGACGGGAAGGTTACCTGTTTATAATAGATGCTGGGAAAGGCTGGGCCATTTCTGCTGCTATGTACTCAGTCTCAAAATCATAACAAGATTTTTGTCTCTGTGGATGAACAAGCACTTCCCCGGTTCTGAGGGAATGAGGTAATGGCCTTTAGGCTAGAAGAGCATTAATAATACAGACTCTGGAATGGGCAGTGCCACCCGCTTGGTGTCCTTCTTCACATACAAATAGAAGACTGCGATTTCTGGGCTGTCCAAGGTAGCACTTTTCACAAATATCAAACATAAATAATTTAAGAAGCAATGTTTAAAAATGGGAAGTACAAAATCCCAGGTGAATTTTCTGCTCACCTGTCCATCCACCTGCCCGTGGCCCTCTTGGATCTCCACGGGTACGTGGCAAGCCGTGGGTGCTGTCATCTTGACACCTCTTGTAAAGTCTTTCAGCTCCTTCTGGGTTTTGTTACTGTTTTGAAGAGGGTCACATAATAGAATAATAGGTTTCAAAAGGTTTCTTTCAATTGCCGGTTTTAATGAAAAGATAACAACCAAAATGTCTGTGAGTTTAGGAAGAGAAATCATTGCTCTGTTTTGCATAGAATTTACTTATACCCCTGTTGGACCTCCATCAGAGTGAAGTCTAGTACAATGAACAACAGAATTAATTCCTTGTTACATAAATTGTTTACTTTTCTAGTGGTGATAGTTATTAAACCTCGTGAACACAGCCTGACACACATAGCTCTTTTCCCATTTAGATATAACATATAGAATGGAGAGACCTTTCAATTTCACTAACAATCTCAAGTTGAAAATTAGGGACAACCTTCCTTAGCCCCAGCCATAGCTCGGATGTATAGTTGGTTAATCAAATTACAATCATGAGCTCTGCCTTCATATTTGCCAGTTCATTAAGTTAGATCTGCCTGGGAGCCATGACAGCCAGGGCATGTCAAGATTACCTGATAAACCGTTTAAACTCAGTGTATTATGCATGAGTTTATGTGATTAATTGGCTATTCAATATTCGAAATAAGAAAGCTGAAGACATATAAACCATGCTATGCCTGCTGAAATACCTTGTATAACAGTGGCTTTCCTGTATGAAATATATCCCACGATATCATGTTTCATCAGTGAAAATGTGGCAAGGAAATATATCATTTTGTGAGGACAAAACAGGGGGTCAGATTAGATTTTCACAAATGAACAAAGTTTTTGGTCATCTTACCTCCAATGTGATTGAGAAACAGCATCTACCCAAAGCCTTAAATCAGGAGATGACAACAGAAATACGGTCACATCATGAATTTTATCAGATGTATCCCTTTGCCAAATAAATAAAACCCAAATAGGACAGGGGCACCCAACTGTGTGGGAAGAGGGGGAAGAGAAGATGGCAGGGATTTTTCCCCCCAATCTCCTCAATGTCAAGGGAAAACAAATTGTGGGCTGTCAAAGCAAAATCTGACAAAGCCGGGCACTGTCCCTGGCAGAGATGGCAGCTACGTCGCACTGTTTGTTTGGGCCACCATGCCTTTTCTGAGACCTTTGCAGAGCTCCCTAACAGTGGGTCACGGAGCGGTCAGCTGCGCATCTCTGCTGTCCTTTCACACGGCCTGCCCCGGCCACTCTAGGAAGGAGGGAACGGTTTCTTTAAGGAATCCAGCTATTTATAAAATAAATATAAAATCGAATATCCATTATGCTCAAATGATAGTGTCAGAGCGCTCCAGCAGCTGTATATTTGCTGAACATCAGCCTCCTGTGAGTATAAATTGCCCCGTACTGAGGAGAAATACAATCCAGTTCACCAGAGACTTGGCTGCAAGGTGTAGCCGCTTGTCTGTGGGCAAGTAATGACTTGCGTTTTCAGCTGCTTCTTGGTAAGAGCCTTAGTAATTGGAATCAGTTATTCAAAACATCGCTAAATGTGATTTAAATGGCAAGGATTTAATAACAGAGAAAGAAGCCATTAAAGGGGTTCAAGCAGGGGAGAAGGGAATTCCGTTTTTTAGAGCTGAGGGAGAAAAATAAAGCAATTACTTGATGTAAAGGCCAGAAACAGGACTCCTGCTGTCAGGGAGAAATCAAATCTGTCAGCAATTAGTGGGATCTTAGGAGGTAAAGAACTCTCCAGTGTTGAGCAGTGAATAAGGGGTTAGCAATTATATGAACTGATAAAAGTGTTCTGGTTTCCAAACAGCAGGTTAACAAGCCTTACTTTTTTCATAACTTGATGCAGATGTGATGGTCACACTGGAGGATATTTTTCAGCGGTTCGCCAGGAAAGTTCCTTAATAAGCGCATTGTGCGGGCTCTTTCCATCTCAGACGGAGCTTGTGCTACCTGCCCCGCCATGAGGTGCCAGAGAACGTTTTGATAGCAAGGTTCTTCTTTAATTAAAAAATAGAATAATCATTTCTCTGAACATGCAATTTAAAAAAAAATCGAATGGGAACTGCGTGTCGCCATGTCCACTCTTCCCACGGGGTTGGCAGGTACCGGTATTTTCAGCATGAAAGGACCATCACACGATATGAAGCAGAAAAACTTGTTATCAATTACATTACCTTTATTATAATATGCTCTTTTATTGTCTTAGGAATAAAAAAAAAATCTACTACCTGTATTTTTAGGCATACGCGGCCCAGAGATGACACCTATAGGAGCTCTTTAAAAATCATTTTGTGCTGATGGATGTGGGGCGTGAAACTCATTCTGCTGGGTGAAGCCATATCAGAAAGAAAAAATCAATTGTCCTGTCACAAAAACAGTAGCTCTTTGAATTCAAGGGCCGAGAGAACACTCAGATGTCAATAAAAGACGACTATCTGAGTAAGTTCATTTGAAAAGACTGGACTCAGTCCTCTTCCACGAGGGCGACCTGTTCCTGTTGTCACTGACATGGATTCTGTTTGAAAGACATAAGCAAATTATCCCGAGCAACAATACTACAAAGAAATTGCTCATCCTGCATATGCCACTGACTCGTCAATTGACAGGAGACAATTAAAGACTCTTTTTCCTTATAAAAATTCAGTCACCATATTGGGGCATTGAAGACTTCCCACCTTCACTTAAAGTACTATATCAGCTAATTGTTAAACAAAATCAAAATGTCCTATCAATGTACCTCAGGGGATTTTTTTTTCCATTTTGAGTAAAACTCCTCTGACCAGAAAAATATCTTACCTCTGCTTTCTGTTTTATCTGCCATGGGTTGTCAGGGCTCCCATTGCCAAAAAAATGAATGAAAACCCCAAAGAATGCAATCCCCAGATGTTGGATTGCCAGAGTGTAGGGTAGCTCTTCACCCAGCTCCAAATCAATGTAAGTTCTGCTATTTTTCTCTTTTGCTTGCAACATGGCTTTCCATTTTGTATTATTATTACATACTATATAATTATGTATTATCTATAAAATGTATATTAAAATAATATGCACTGGCTCAGTTTTCGTAAATATTGTACATGTCATATATACATTTGCAAATGGCATCTAGAAGACATTGAGAGGCCGGCTTGAGGAGAGGGCACGACATGGCATTGGGAGGGAGGGCCCAGCATGGCAATACGCAGGCGGGCATATCGGCTTCAGCAACTACTCCGTTCAGAGAACTAGACGTGTGCCCTTTACATGGTGGTGTCAAATACCTCAGGTGCACACACCACATAGATTTGCTAAGATCCCAAACCCCAGCGTGGGATTTAGTAAAAACTACTTCCTACGCACCCGATATGTACAAGACACAGTGCCAGTGCTGGGTGTTCATTTGCATTCATGGTTCAATTGCTAAGAAGCTACAGACATTTTTAATATGGACTTAATTTTTCACTAGTGTGTGTGTGTGTGTGTGTGTATGCATGTATACATACTGAGAGTTAGAGGACAGCAATTTTTGGATTTCTTTAGTTAATTCCTGATTGTTCCTACCACCTCCCACTGTATAATTACAAAAGTCACTTAACCCCCAAATCACTGAAAGAAACCAAGTTAAGGAAAGATGGAAAATGCCAGATAAAAGCTTCTAGGTCGGGGAGAGGTTCCCGACAAAGAGTTTTCTGTTTCTGTCAAAGTGCAGGGCAGTGGCTTCTCCATAAAATGACTGTACTGAAATTCTTACCAGCCCATCAGATCCCCACTTTTTGGGCCAGGTTGGCGGGATGCTGGGCTTGGTCTCATCACAGTGAAGATGGACTGGCATTGAACTTGGTTTTACTAAGGGAACTGATGGATTTTCATGTGACCTCACCCCATCTCTGCTGCTGACAGACTGTGTTCTTTAATAGAAAGGCCCTCAGTTTTCTCATCTGGAAGTAGCAATAATAATACTTACTGGAATGTCTTTGTAGTTTATTGCATTCTCCAGAAGGTATAAATGATAATATAACCTTGCTTAAGCAAATGAAAATGGTGGCAGGTGCCTGTAGTTCCTTCTAGCTATTTGGGAGGCTGAAGCAGGAGGATCGCTTGAACCCAGGAATTTGAGGTGATTGTAAGCTATCATGATGCCAGGGCACTCTAGCCTGGGCAAAACAGTGAAACTCTGCCTCGGAAGGAAGGAAAGAAAATGAAGGTTGGAGTAAACCTCTGAAAGGGAGAGAAAGCCAATATGATGCTCTTTACTGAATATAAAATTATCCAGTAATACCTCATATGAGTAGGCTTTACTGGTCTAAGAGTTAGCAGTATCAACTCCAGTTTCTCATTCAGGACAGGTGCAAAATGCCCTGGCTTGTCCCAGTAGAATGTGGTTGGGAGACAAACATATTTTTAAAAAGTATTTCGCATGACATCAGTGGGCAAGCATAAGGTCTTTAAGTTAAATCTGCAAGGGACTCGATATAGTTCAAACGAGTTTGTAAAAAGCTCAGGTTTACATGATTCCTCAAGTTCAGAATTGCTGTGATAATGTCTGTACCAAAAAAGTCATGAAAGACTCTTCACCCCCTGGGTATAAACATAAGCAGAGGAAGGTTTGGAATCGAGCTCCCCTCCTTTGAAATCAGCCAGGGAACAGGGCAGGTGCCCAAGTTGCTTTGCTGTGTCCTAGCCGGAGGAGGCAGCTTCCGGAGGGGTGTAGGCAGGGAGGGCCCCACCAGCAGTGGTCATCAAGTGGGCACCTCTGGCATGCTGCCGCTGAGGGCCTTTGGATGGGGTGGAGAGCCAGTCCGTGCCCTGTCTTGGTGACTCTTCGGTTTGGCTGTTGTGAAACTCAGGATGGTCCTGATGGAGAGACTGTATGAAGTGTCATTCTTCCCTTTCACTGACCAGAGCATCTGTGGCAGGAGCAGTCCAGTTTCACAAAATTGTTGAGTGAGTGTCAGGCAGAAGTTGAGGCCATTGCTAAATTATAAATCTGAAACATCTCCACTTAGATGTCACGTGTGAATTGTGATATGTCTGACACAATTCTTGAGTAAATCCTAGCGGTTTGCTGGCATGACAGCCTTTAGTGGGCAGTACCAGGGAAAACTAGATGAGCTATAACTTTTTGGAAGATTGGAGTAAAGAGCCTTTCAAGACTTGGTACACAATGACCAGCTAAGTCACTTCCACCAGGTTGCAGAAGAGGGGGCCTCTAGTCCTCTTCACTCTCTTCATATCCTGTGTTGGGCACCACAGCAATTAGGACATTCCTGCTGTCAAATGATATGATTGAACTCTGTCTTCTACTTTTTTGATTTCGATCTACTTGAATTACTGATTAATCGGCCTTCCAGATAGGCTTGGAGGCACGTAGTAAAGAATGCTGGGCCTGGCAGGCTGCATGTGGCCTACCTATTCTTCTGGCTGACACTGCAGGCCCACAGAGAAAAGTGGACCAACCTGGCCACTTCCTTACCAAATAAACTATTTCTTACCTTCACCATAGCCAGGTTGCACGGAGTTGGTAAGGGCTTTGCTTCCTTGATGCAATCTCAAACTTCAGTGGTGGGAGTGGCCCGACAGCCCGGTGAGGTGTGTGGATTGAGGGGCCTCCTAGATGTGCTTTCAATGAGGGGCACTCATCTCTGTAATGTCAAATGTTTCCATGACAACCCAAATATTAATATTCAAAAGCCACGTAAGTCATGAACTTTCCCCTATTTTAAGAAAACAGGGTATCTCCAGCACAGGAATTTTTTAATAGTATTTTTCACTGATTTCTTTTTTTAAATCTTCCCATGAAACCAATCTCAACTACAGTGCTGGATGGCTATGTGTAATTTTGCTTATTTTCACCTAAAGCAAATGTTGATATGTATACATGGGAACAGCAAGATCTAGAAGATTAGGCCAACAGAGAAGGAAATGTCATTGGTTTCAGCCATTCTTTTAATAAGAAGTCCAGATTTTTAGCTTGTCTTCTTTCCCTTAGGTTGACTTCTTCTCAGTGTGGTCTTTATTGTGTGCTTTTTTTCTTTTTCTTTTCTTTTTTTTTTTTTTTTTGGCCGGGGCTGGGTTTGAACCTGCCACCTCCGGTATATGGGGCCGGCGCCCTACTCCTTTGAGCCATAGGCACTGCCCCTATTGTGTGCTTTTAACAGTAACAATATTCACTTATGGTGTAGGGATCTCTCCATACCCACAGAAATCACTGCCCCAAAAAGAAATCATCAGAGCTACATTTTTTTTCTATAATCAATAGTGGAATCTCTGAAAAATGAGAACATTTCGATCCAAAGCCTTTTTGTTCATATGATCACAAAACCCTGTTGTTATAATGTCAAGCAACAGCCAAGTAACCAGTTTAAAGACTACAGAGGCTAATCTGCTTACCAAGCCTCTACTAACTACTTCTTTAATCCAGGAAGAGATAAGATATTTAAAAATGGGCTCTCAGACATTATGTGCCTATTTTGATTCATCACTGGAGTCTTTTTCTAGAATAGGGATATTCTGAAATTCCTTATAATTCTCATATCCAGCATCTACGCCCCTTTCAGTCCTTTCTGCTTCACATTCCTCCCTCTGGTGGAACCCCCCCCAACATAGAGAACTGAGCAGGTGGAAAGCATACTGCTCTGAATAACATTCAAGCCAAAGGAGCCAAAAAAACACAATCTAACAGAACAAAACCCTCACGACGGAAGTTGGGTATAGTTTGTTAATGGGAACCTTTAAAACTGTGTGCAGAAACAGGTAATTTTTATTAGAGGAAATAAAAATGGAAATGCCTCTTATCTACCATTAACTAGCTTCTATTTAGTAAGCAAGTTTTTTAAAGGGCATTTTTCAAAAAGTAGGAAATGCAAATTAGAGGCATTGGTCATTATACAGAAAATAAAAGAACTGTCAAAGAAAAGTTGAATGGAACGTCAATGGCACTGTGGACTAGGCAGAGATGGAATTTCACCATAATGTCATCTGTGGAATTAGGTCATGAGTCCCCGTAATTGTCAAAGCCCTATAAAGCCTTATAAGGACAAAGTTCTAAACTGCCTTAAATGGGAACAAAGACAATTCTGCTTTATCTGAATTTCATCCTTTGAGTAGTGATGGTGCAAAAAAACAGGGCAATTGTAAGTTGGTGAATGTATTAAGCACAAAAGTCTGGGTGGTAGCAGGTGGCGGCTACATTCTTGGTGTGGTATTCTATTCTTTCATATGGGTAAAAATTTTGAAAAATAATTATACTTTTGCTACCTTATGATAATGCAATATCTTCTATTGTGAAAATTCACCATTTCTCTGTAAATAATTCAAAATTATCTTCATCTCTTGTTTTTTATCCCATTTATGATAAGGAATCTCTGCTGGTCTTTCTGTTCACTGGCCCTATTTCAAAATTTTAACCCTGGGTATATATATTTGTGAAGTAATTCAGTGGGGTTAGAACTGTGGACTGTGGCATGAAATGGAACAAGATTAGTTGCTCCATTTTACGGTTCCACCAACAGTTATTATTGTCTTTGCCTTTTAGCACCAGGTTCCAACCAGTTGACCCAGTAACATCGTAACTATAGTTAGTGACTTTCAGAGTCATTCTGAGAATTTGTGTTCCACGTTAAATTTGCTGTGGCGTCATATCCAGTAAAATTGACCTTAGGACACCTGGGGGCTAGAATGGGTTCTGCTACCTTCCTATTCCCACAAAGTAATTCATTCTCTACACTATAGTTTTCTATGTACAGGGTGAGGATAATAATATCTGCCAGATCTACTTCATAGCTTTTCTGTGATGCATAATAATTCAGATAAAAGGCATTATTAACATAAAGTATGAGATGATGTTTTGCATATAACTAAGAATACAGTCAATGTAATGACAACTATATGTCTAACAGAAATCTCATTCAATAAAGTCTTGTAATATACCATTCTCCTTCTTATTTGATATTAACGCACAAGATCTAGTGTTCTTTCCTCCTAAGAGCTTCCCCAAAGGGACATGAACTTACTCAATTGGCATCCATCTCTAATTCTTTTTCTACATCTAGTCTTTACCCAACTTTTTAGACTGTTACACACAAAGTGCTTTGGCGGTCCATTGCCCTTCACATTTGGCCCATCTCCATCCACGATCGCCACTGAAGTGGTGGTCTTTGTGCTGTTCTCATTGTCCCTCGCGGGTGCCGTAGTCACTTGAATACTTGAGCAGGGGAAGCAGTGGTCTCCGGCGTCAAGTCACTTTCAGCTCTTGAGAGCTGAAAGGCAGCCACTTGGAGTTCATTACACATTTCTCCTCAACACTCCTGCCTTAACATTGTATCGCACAAGAATTCTAAATTCATTTTGGCTGCGTTACAAGGCCTGTTTTCTGCCTGGATGCCCAGGTCTCTCTTTCTTTCCATTGTCTCTGGTTGGTGTCCAGGAATAAAGGATACTTAACATTTAAAAAGGCAGAATTGTTCGCAATGAAAATACTTCCCACTCACTGGCACTCTCTGAGAACTTTAAAGACCCGAATGAGGACAGTCACTTCCTTTGGAAGCATATTTATTTTCCTGCATCTTTTCTGAAAAACGAAGTTATCTTTTTGTGTTTTGCTCATCATAGTTTATGTTTGCAGTCCATGAGAATTTGAAGAAAAAGAGAGGATTTTCTTAATGCAAAAGGCCTTTAACTGAATAGGAGTGTTAAGGTGGATGTACCTGGCAGACTCTTTTATGTATGAAAACAGAAATCTTTTTCTCAAGTTCCTCATGACCTCTCAAACCTTCACATTGGGTCATGAGTTAAGCTATGCTAACATATGAATGTTTTAAAATATGTCTTGGCATTGTTGGTTGATAAAGGAAATCAACCAGGAATTAATAATTCACTTCTATTCTGTTTACTGGGCAGCAGTGAGCGACAGCATTGTGAGGTGTAATAAACCTTGGATGCCTTAGCTTTTCTGTTTTAAATGTGGCGTATCTACAGAGTATTCTTTGCAGGAGTGTGCTATTTATGTATGTCTGTCAGCCTTAGAGAAGAAAAAAAGCTATTTAACTGCTTTTTTTTTTTTTTTTTGAGATGCTGAACAGCAGCCGCAGCCAAGGGTTTAGGAAGGTAAGAGCAAATGAGGCTGGTGCTGGGGGTGTGTGTGTGCACGTGGGTGCGTGTGCATCTGTGTGTACATCTGCTTGTGAGCATGTGTGTGCAGTGTGCACTGTTTTCTACAGAGACTAATCTCTTGGCTTAGATCCACACTAGGATTAGCCTCAGTGCTTTTTCTCTCTCCTTTACTCTGAATCATTATTAAGTTTATTACTTCTTTTTTCTCTTGCTGGAGAAGATTAATGGCCTTCCCCGGGCACAGGGAGCTCTGCAGAGCACAGTGGCTCTATAAATAGCACCTGTTGCTAACTCTCCAGTGCCCGGTATCTCCCCAATACATCTTGGCCTGTAAACAGTTTGTTCAGAAGAAGAAAGCTAAGGGGTCACTGTGCACTTTGGTGTTACTCGAAATGTCTTTTACGGATAATGGGTTTTTGTCCAGGAAGTTCGGCCTGGCGGAGCCTTTAGAGAGACTGGCTGTCCCCACACCTCCTCAGGGAGGCATGCCTCACTGGCCAAGCTTGTCAGGTATCAGGGAACCTGTTGGACCCGTGGGGGTGGTGCCCTGAGAATGGCTTTTGCCCTTAACTTCCTCTCTCCCCTTTTCTGATTTCTTCCCTTTCAGTAGGTTTCAGACTCAGCCAGAGCTCAGTGTTCCAATAGCCTAGGGGAGATGTGACTTCATGGAGTTATAAAACACAGAAAGAGAAAATGCTGGGAAAGTTGAAATGCCACGGTTCAGTGACTGCTGATTTCAGAAAGTGGAATGCGATGGCAGGAAGGACCAGTGATCCGCATTTTAAAACCATCTTCATCTTGGTGGGGGGGGAGGTAGTAGGGATAGTCATATGACCCATATGGCACATAGTAAGTGTTCAACAAATTTTTGTTGAATAAATGAAAGCAAAGGGGATATTTCTTTTATAAATATTTTCATCTGATATGTTGAAGTCAGTGCGATTGCAAGCAAAGTTGTGTTACTTACAGGGGCCGTACAGCCTATTAAGGTAAAGGAAAAAGGGGATTGGAATCTCCTTCCTGTTCAGCTGTTCCCCTTTCCTAGATAGGCCAGATCACCTGCACAAAAGGGCCTCTGGTATTTTGCTAGATACCCTGATGAAATCACTGAACTGCGTACTCAGTGTACTAAACTCAGGGTTCTCTTATAACTACCTCCCATTGCTATTTGACATTTACATGTAACCTGGAGAACAATGAATTCTTTTTTCATAGGCATGTTTGATCCAAGAACACTGCTCAGACATGGACTTGATACACTGGGAAGTCTTAACTTTGTGCCCTCAGCTTACTACATGGATTCAAACTGGAAATCCCCATTCTCTTAGAATAGGACTCCCATCACAGCTCCTACTAACCTTTAGATCAAGGGTTTTATTTATGCTTGTTGTATGTGTAATGTAAACACTTTCTCTGCCTGTCATTTCACCAGTATTGTTATATAAAGACACAGTAGCATCTTACAGCAGAGGACTACTTCAGAAGTGATCGAGAATAATCATTGCTTATTGTGAAGAAACTGAGGCCCGAGGAGATGAAGCTCCTTGCTGAAGCTCATTTTGCTTGTCAAGAACAGAGTTGAGCTAGAATCAGGCTTTCTATCTGCCCATGTAATATTCTTCCCACTATAACATACTGGCCTTAAAACACACATCAGTGTTATTTGCTGGTTTCCACTATGATAATGTGGATTCTTTAAGCCAGTGATTTTTTTTTTTTTTTGAGACAGAGCCTCAAGCTGTCACCCTGGGTAGAGTGCTGTGGCATCACAGCTCATAGCAACCTCCAGTTCCTGGGCTCAAGCGATTCTCCTGCCTCCGCCTCCCAAGTAGCTGGGACTGCAGGCACCCACCACAACGCCAGGCCATTTTTTGGTAGCAGCCGTCATTGTTGTTTGGCGGACCCGGGCTGGATTCAAACCCGCCAGCTCAAGTGTACGTGGCTAGCGCATTAGCTTGTTGAGCCACAGGCACCGAGCCTAAGCCAGTGATTTTTAAACTGAAGAAAGTGATCCATCAATGTTCTTCATTATAGGTACACAGGTAAGAAACAGAACTGCTTGGTTAAATGAGCTGGGGGACCTGAAATCCAGCTTATTAACATCTATTCTTTCTGCCTTTACCCTGGCCACTCCCTGAAGTCAATCTAAGGAACCCAGGAGATCAGGAAATCGGTTTGCCGTATCGAGACTTTTTCACAAAGAAAACCACTTTCTATGTGTGTGTGTGCGCGCGCGCGTATCTGCAATAATTAAGAGTTTTCACTCAAATGTGTTTAGGGGGCTTCCTCCACTTTTAAAATGACAAGTCAAGGATTCATAGAACAAAATTACCTCCGGATAGCAAAAAGATTGGTGCATCGTGGCTGTTTAAAACATTTTGTTGAATAAATAAATGGATTAATGGTGGCAGTGCAATTCCTAGAAACACCTAACTACTTCCTACTGTCAATTTCTCCCTCCCTGTTCTATGTTACTAAAATACATGCCATACACTGTTACTAGCACATTCCCCTCCTTCTTTTTAAGTCCATTTTTTATCTGTTTCGTCTTCTGGACTGTGAGGTTCTCAAGAGCAGGGTTCTGAACTCACAGTACCTGGGACATGCTGGGCACACAGTAAGTATAAGTAAATGCTAATTGATTAATGAAGGATGATCACGTGCCCCCAATGCTTCAGTGGTAAGGCAGGATTTCCCAGCCTTGGCACCACTGACACTGGGAATGCACAGCTCTTTGTCAAAAATAGGCAATTGTATCGCGTGAATCTAGGAATTTAATAATTAATGCTGTCAGCTATTAGTTCATTTCATCCTCGATATCTTTCATTTTGAGGTAATTTTAGGGGAGAACACAATGTTGGCTAGTTTGGGAAGATCGAGTTCACTGCATCAAGGAACATGTGCCATTATTCTCTTGAGCTGGTGGCCTGAGGCTGCCGCAGATCTAGGGCACAGAACAAGCATGGCAACTCCATGCATTCTGTAATCAGGAAGCTGGGCTGTACAGAGGGAAAACAAAATTAAAAAAAAAAAAAAGAAGAAGAAGATGGACTGGCCAATCAGCTGGGGTTTTTTGATGTGATCTTCCCTGTTGGGTGGTTTGATGGAACACTCTTTATGCTTTCAAACAGGCCAGTTCTCTTGCCACCAAGGCTTTGAGATTTAATGACTCTCCTCCATGGTAGGTGTCATATGATGGCTTCTTTTTTGTGTCATGAAAGAAATGAAATATCATAGAGTATTTGTTCCCACTAATGGAAATGAGCCACTCATTTTCAAATGTAGAGAGTTTAAAGAAACATCTGATATCCCATATCTCTCTTCCAGAAACATGTAGGCAAGATGCAGAAATACAAAACACAGCTCTCTGGAATAGGCATCCCCAACTTCTCATCCTTCTCACCCTCAACCTCAAAGCCACCTCAACTTCATAGTGATAATCTCCCAACATTGAGGGCTTAACAATTTGTAGCCTGGATGTTTCCAAGTCTTCTAAGCCTCTGGGGACATTCATTTTGTTAATATCCGGATAAAATAGCTCAATACTCCCCCATATTGCAGGCTCTTAGGAGTCAAGCATTCCTATCCCAATGTTGGTAGGGGTTTTCTCAGTCATACATTCATTCGACAAGCGTTTATTGAACAAACTATGTAACTACAGTGCACTAGGACTTCCATCCAGGTTCCTGCTCTTCATGAATTCTCATCTTGCTTCCTCTGGTTTCTGTCTTCTATTTACTTGACCTAAGGTATGGTCACTATCTTGTCTGTGTTCTCCAAAGTACCACAAACTCAAGGTTGATGCATGAAATAGACATTTACAGGAAGTTGATACTACTAGGAGGATGGCAATGCTGTGCACAAGAAGCAGCTTCAAACTACGCAGTAGTCATCACTCTTTCTTAAAAGTCTCTTTGGCATCCCTGTCCCTGGAAATGTCTCACTGGTCATCTTCTTCCACGGCAGGTTGCCAAGTTGCCAGAATAGTTCCTCTCCTCTCTTTCCTGTCCTGAGCTTTCTTCCTTTCTAGCTGCGGAGGAATATTTCCCTGCTGTTGTTTAAACTTCATTATGTAATGTAATTTGGGCCTTTTCCTATCAATCATCTCCTTCCAAACTTCTAACCACCAAAGAAAGCCCATAAAAAGTGTGCTCCTATGAAAACGATCCTATGCTGTTCACAAAGCAAAATGCTAGCAGAAGCTTTGTAATTGTATTGCCTAGCCCACTTGCTTTAGTTTTTATTCTTAGGCAGAGTTCTTGACCAGTCCATCAACATCGATGTGTAGAAGGAAGGCAGTCAGTAATGAATTTGTCCCTTATCCAGATCAAAGGCCCTGGAGTAACATAAAAAACATCTTGTTATGTTACTACATGAGCACAGTCATTTCTCCCTATATTTTTGTTCCCGAATACAATCAAGCTACTAATTTTCATTAGTACCAATTATGAAAAGGAAATAGATGGAGCGGTTCCTCAAGTCAACTAGGTTTTTCCTTTTGACTAACTTTAATATACGTTTTCATGAAAGTGGCAGCTATAATGAATGCGTCAAAATGAAACGCTCTGATTTATTCATTCTATTCTGTTCAAGGTCTATGGGAAACTATGGACAAGCTCACACTTGCAGTTGTAGTTCTAGCAGGAAAAAAGTAGCTAAAGCTATTGCACTGGGTACTAGGTCTGTCCTCCATACGACTCAAACTATGAACAGAAAAGAACATATTTTCCTCTGAGATTATTCTGAACTCCTTGCCAGGGTTTACAGTAAACAACAATACAGGCTGATTTCCTTTTGAGTATAAAATGGAAATATGTCAGAGTTGGAGAGCTATATCAGGGTATGTTGGACCTAACCTTCAGATGAGTTGAGTTTCCCAGCACAAAGAGCTCATAGGAACCTCCATGGCGGTACGTGCAAAAGTGAGAGCGTGAGTGTGTTTATGTGCTTCTGTGTATGGAGGACATGACCGCAGACATGAAACAAAGGAACTGTGAAACAAATCTTTCTAGCTGCCAACAATGAGCACTGAGTAATATAAACAAAATGGAAACAGAAAATAAGTCACAACATAAAAGCTGAGGATAGATGCATTTCTTTACTCAGACACAAAGCATCAGTATGATGCTTCTTTTGGTGAAGGAAATTTGCTACCAATTCTTAACTTTCATAAGTGAACATTTATTAAATATCTACTGCATGCCAGATACTCAGCAGGCATCCTCAGCACTACTTTAGCCTTTGCAGGAATCCTACGAAGTAGTCAGTATTATCTCTATGTAGTGATGAAGAAATTGAGATCTTAGGAAGAGATAACTCGTCTCCAGTCTTAGTGACAGACAGGATTCAAACTCTGCTATGTTGGACCTCACAGCCCTGCTCATTGCTACTTATATTGCCTCCCTTGAAATGAACTCAATTATTTATTTCAATTTTTTTTTTATTTTCTTACCTTCTTTTTGAAAACCAGGCCATATTTTTTTTTTTTTTTTACAATCATGAGTGATCACAGTGGTCTTTAACTTAAGACTCTGATCTGATCCTGTGGGTATTTTTATTAAATATGTTAAGATTCTTGCCTTATTCCTTTGCAGATAAAAGCAGAAAAGATGACTTCCATGAAAGTCACGCGCCCCAAATTTTGTTCCAGTTGTTCTGCCCTTAAATGGAACATCTAAGTACATTCAGAACCCTTACTTATTTGGGCAAATAGCTCTTTGCTCTCAATATAATTTAAAAATTGGCACTTGGAAGTCCCAGTATAATTCTTTGAACATGCTAAGTGTTCAATGAGGTTTCGTTGGAATAAACAAGCATATTGCAATTTTTTTCGAGGAATAAATATGGCCCAAGAGTCCTTAAGACCTATGTAGTTTGAAAATAATTTCATTTCTAAAAATATCCAGCTAAATTTTTATGATTTGGTAAAAAATAGTATGTTAAAACAAGTTTCCAAGTGTTTTTCCGAGTCCGGCCTCCTATTTTTTTGTCTTTTTCAGATAAACACACATCAGTTGTTTGGAAAGTACAAGCCCCTTCCCCTTATAAACCAATATAAGGATGATAATCAAATACTATTGCTGATCCAGAGCCTCCCACATGCAGGCCCCAATGTTCGTGGTTATGTATGGTTTATATTTGGGTCTTTCAGGGATCCAGAGTGATGAATATTTTCTCCATTTGCGAAGGTGTCATTCGCGTTACTGGAGATCCATCTTCCCAGTGGAAGAACTGTGATTCAAGTCTATGCTGGGTTAGTGCTAGAGTCCTCCATGCTTTTTGTCTATAAAAACAATAAGCTCTGCTTCTTTGGGCAAATTCGTTCTATGGAATTTGTTCACATTATTCTTAAGTAGCACAGTGAAGGGTGTCTTGCCATTTTCATTTTATTCCTCACCCATGACAGAGGTATGGTAACAAAGGAAATGGCTTCAACCTTGCTTTGTCTTAAATGGCTTTCCTTTTGCATGGTGTTACCTGCATGAACACAATGCAGGGATTAATTCTTTAAACTAAACACACACATATGTACTATTTCTTTTGGGATTACTTCATGACATAACTGGAGGACTGAAGTCCTCCAGTTCCAGCTCTTTCATCACATGACCTTTGGCAAGTCCCTCCCCTGCCCACCCCCAGGACTCAGGCTTCTTCACCTGCCCTCTCAGTGCCATCAGCTGTAGCATAGAGTGGGCTTTATTTATTTTTTTTTTTGTAGAGATGGGTCTTGCTAAGTTGCCCAGACTGGCTTCAAACACCTAGCCTTAAGCAATCCTCCTATCTTGGCCTTCCAAAGTACTAGGATTACAGACCTGAGCCACTGTGCCCAGCCTACAGTGGCCTTTAAAATAACATTAACATCTTCCAAAAATGAGAGGGCAAAGCAAGTTTCACCTGCTGCAATGGGCTGAATGGTAACCCCTCAAAAGATGTTTACAGACTAATGCTGAGAACCTATAAATGTTACCTTATGTGGCAAAAGAGTTACTATTACTATGTAGGGCAAAAAAACATAAGTTAAGGACCTTGAGAAAAGGAATGTATCCTGAATTATCTAGGTGACTCTAAATGCAATCACATGTACCCTGATAACAGAGAGGCAGAGGGAGTTTTGAGAAAGAAGAGGGGGAAGTAATGTGACCATGGAGGCAGAGATTAGAGTGATGTGGCCACAAGCCAAGGAATGCTGGACATACCAGAAACTGGATAAGGCAAGAAACAGATTTTACCTTAAAACATACAAAGAGAGCCTGGCCTGGCCAACGTCTGGTTTTCAGGCTTGTGGCTTTTAGAACTGTGAGAGAATAATATTCTATTATTTTAAGCCACCTAGTTTATAATAATTTATTACACCAGCTACAGGAAACTAATATACCTAATACATCACAAAATGCTGCTTTGCTGGATTGTCCCGTCATACCATAGGGGAACATTTGTAGTAGAACAGGTTGGCACCACTCAGAGGCTAGACTATTAATTAAGTATTCTAAATTCCACATCCATCCTGACATGGCTCTCAGAGACTGGGACATGAAACATATGTCAAGTCTTCCCAGAGAAGAGACCTGAGGAAGTGATTAGGTTTAGAGGTGCATGTGGAAGGCCAGTCCTTCATTGGAAAGTACAGAGCAAAGAGGTGTTAAAACAGTGTCCTTGGCACCCTCTTGCAATTAAAAAAAAAAAAAAAAGAAAAGGACTACCCCGACTGCCAAATCCAAATTGGAAGTAAAGACAGATTCTCAAGGGACAGTTTTACCAGTGTGGCAGCAAGAAGGATGGATTCGTCTTCAGGCTCTGGCAGGTTGGAAAGACTTCTGAGGCCTGAGATGTCAGGAGTGAGGGCTTCAGGGCAAGAGCAGAGACTGTGCATGGCTAAGAAGGGTGCTGGCTTCCACGGAAAGCATCTGAAAGTCTTATGTCCTCACTCCTTAGCTCTTACTTGAAATTTCCTCACATCACAGCCATTTAATCACTCAGTCTCTGAAGTAACATCCTTCATTCATTCACTCATGCATTTAATATTTATGTACCTTCTAGGAGATTGGACAATTAAGTTCACAAACTCATCCTAGAAGTGCTACAAACCTCCTTGCTGAATATCACTACAGTCACCTTCGAGGTACTCCCCTTGGGAAGCTGCACTGATGCCAGTGCCTATTCTCCCCTTCAATGCAATTTTGGAACTCTTTCTGGAATGGCCCTCAGAGCTGTCTTTAAACAAGGGTCTGACAATTATATTTGTGAACTCATCTTAGAAAAAGTGCTTCATACCTCCTTGAAGAATATCATTATGGTCACCAGATGGCCAAGGGGAGTACTTCAAAGGTGACCGTAGTGATACGCATCCATGAGTTATGTAGCACCTTTTCTATGATGACTTTGCAAACTTATTTGTCAGATCTCATACACACCCAGGCACAATAACAGATATGCCAATCTTTTGTGGTAAGATGTAAAATGCAGAGGTAAAAATTTTGGTAGAGGAATAAACAATGTACTGGGGTGGCCAGGCGGGAATGAGGAACTCTGCCTCGGGCATTCTGGGCTGGCACCATAAGAGATGCTAACATCTAAGTGGTTAGGAGGGAAGAGAACTCACTCACTCCCCCCAGGCAGCTCATTTCCTCTTTGAAAAGTTCTTCTTCACATTGAATCAAAATGTGTGCTTCATTAATTTTTACTTAAACTCTGAATGGTCATTATAACCCAAGCCAATGACTCTTGAGGACTTTGATCTCTATCTATGGAAAGACGCCAGGAATGTATGAAGTTTACTTTCCGTAAGTCTCTGCCTTTATGGAGGGTCCTTTGGAAAGAAAGTACAGAATATTCTCATTTCTTGGATAATAAATTTCTGGATAAGAATGTTTAAGGATCACCAGAGGAACCTATTTAGGTGATTAATGCTACATATTACAGCAAGTATGAATTTTTAGGCAAATGGACCATCTTCCTGCTCCACACTTCTGATTAGCTCTCTCCCATGCACAGGAGGAAGATGGGTTGACATGCAAGCCATGAATGAGAATCCTTTTGCTGGAACCAGAAGCCCTGTCTTGTGTGATCTGTCACCACTTCCTCATGGCTGCAGACCCTTGCCCTGTTCCCTCTGCCCCACCGTCTCTCCCATGAGTGACAGCACCAGCATCCCACTGGTGTCCACATCTCCGTTCAGTCATGTCTTCTCCAGCCATTCTCCACTCAATAATAGGGATACTCAAAAATGCAGATTCAATCACATCACCCCAGCCTACCGCCCTTTAGTGCCCCTGAGAATCAGGCCCAAACCCTCCGGTGTGGTTTGTAAGGCCTGCAGAAGCCTGCCCAGCTGCTTTTACAGCACTCTCACCTTTGTTCTCTGAATGGCCACATCCCAGGACTTGTCCTAGTTCCTTGAACACACTGGGCTCACCTCACACCCAGGCCTTTGCAGACTTTCCTCCAGCCCCAAACACTTAGATCCTTTTCCTGCCCTCTACGTCTGCCAGAGCCTCTGTGTCCAAATACCCAAACAGGGCTCTCCATGTGCAGGTGCACACATGGACACACTCACCTCCTTAGCCCGCCTAACTCTCCTTTCCTCCATGGTTTGGTTCGAAGCCAGGTCCCCCTAACTTCCTTAGCATTTCCCCTTCCTAGCACTCTCCACTTGACTTTAATTCCTCGGCTATTCCTTGTATTCCTGGCAATTCCAGGAACTTTCTAAGAGGAGTACTGTGTCCCTCCTCCTTCATTTTGTGTCTCTGGTGTTAAAGAAGGATTGACACAGAGTAGGCCCTCAGCAAATCATTGTTGAATAGATAAATAAATGGCTAAATGATTGAGGCAAACTTATGGATTATTTTAGAAATAAAACGACCTACACAAACTCAGAGGGTGACTATATTATTCCTTAAGAGAATCAGAAAAATAGAAGCATTCCTTCCTCTTTCAAGAAGTGGGCTCAGGGGAAGAAAAGCAAGACTGTGAAAGGTGGGAGATGGAACCTGCTCAAGGGTGGCAGTGACAGGCTTTGAAACTGGGAAGGGCCACTGTCCCCAGAGGAGCTGTCCTTACTATTTTTCTCCCAAAGTAGATTTTCTTGATCTCTTGTCTTTCTATGGAGGCAAAGAGTAACCTGTGAAATGCACAAGTGAATGGCAAACCAGACCTGGGAAGTGGGCTATTGTCCAAACTCAGCTCAGAATCTCTGAAGCCTTCTTATTTCCTAATCCCTCAACCTTGCCTTCAGGACTTCCAGAATCTCTTCCTATCTGACTTTTCCCTTTTTGTTATTGTCCTTCTGCTTCAGTGAGTCAGTAGTCAACAGGTGGAACACACCAGGCACCTGCTCTGTGAAGACGCTACATACACAACTTTAGTCAACACGAAGCAGAACCACTGAATCAGTGAGACCAGCACCCTGGGCTCTAGCTTTCTGCTCTGTGTTTTTCTCGGTGGTGAGCCAAGCACTTTACCTGATCTCTAAGACCTTATTGTGCATGTTTCCTCATGAATTTGTGAGGACTAGATAAGATAATTCATGGAAAGAGCTCAGCTGGCTCCCTGGGTCACAGTGAGAGCTCAGTCGGTGTTACTATCATTGTCATCATCATCATCATCGTTAGGTACAATTCTTCCCCTCAGTTGGAGAATCAAGTCATAAGCACATTAAAAAACAAAACAAACAAAAAACAGTTAATAGCACCAAAGAATATGTACTAAACACTGGATGCCATATCTTTTCCTCTGCCCACGTTTTCACTTTCCTTTCTTCCCATCCCTTCCTCTCTTTCCTTCTTCCAAAGCCAAGGAACACTTAGTCTAACCAATTTGCTTCTCTTCTCAACCTTGGCCTTGGCAGTGATCTCTCCTCCACACTCATGGCCTGAGTCATCGATTGATTTCTAAACATATATTAACCTTTGACATCTCCCTTACACTTTGTTTTCCCCAAATATTAACTCCTTGAGGGCAAGGTGGGACCTTGGTAGTGTTTGAACTCTCCACATCCAGTGCCGGGACAGAGCTCAGCTGGGTAGATGCTTGTATTATTTGGTAATAGATGGATATAGTACTATTTTATAAGAGGTTATAAAGCTCACACCCACTTTTGCAAGGAATTAAATTATTTAAGCACCAAGACTGTATGTAGCTTAGAGCAAGTAGTCAATTAGGTTATTTAAATTAATTTTGGCAGTAGCTAATTGGAGCCTGAAGTCTTCAGTCTTTAAACAGCTAATCCACAACAACAAAATAAAACGATTAAGTATTTCTTAAACAATATTATTCACAGAATTAAAATATAGTGTTTAATTAAATTTGGGTTGTTAATCTTTTTATAGAAATTCACGTCAAGTCATTCATTCAGATAAAATGGGGCCATGCATAGGTCTGGATTCCAACTGTGAACATTTATCACTTGGGCCACCAATTCCTGGGCTATCTGGAGGCTGAAGTAGGGAAGTCCTTAGGTACTTCTAAATGGGATGATTTGAGACTCTGTCTTCTAATTTAGCCATGGTTTTCATTTTTTCAGATCTCTCAACTTTTCAGAAAAAAGTAAAACCCAGCTTCTTTTCTAGGGTTGCTGAGTAGATCTAAAATTTGTAAATGATCAGCACTTTAAAGAAATAAGGCTAATCTAATCATTTATTTCTAGGATAAGATGAAATTCATAATTCCAAATTGTACATGACCTTTGTATTATAATCCAAATATAACCAAGTCAATAAAAACTATAAGTTTACATACTGAGACACACATCCACACATGCATGTCCACACAGAGTTCCTGCTAGAAAATTCTCTTTAAGATGAGTCAATCTCTGGTTGAAAGACCAGGCTCTGGAATCAGATAGACTAGGATCTAAGCTTTTTCTGCAATTAATCATTTGTGCCTAAATTTTTTATCCCTGCTAAACAAGCTTTGGGTATAACTATAAAAGGGTGTTAAGTTTCATATGTAAACTTACTATGCTTAAAATGCTTTATAGAGCATCTGGCACATAGTAAAGACTCAAGAAATGTCGATTTCTTCTAGACGCCTCTGTTCTCTCTTACGTCTTCCTTGATAACCCAACACAGAATGAATCTCTCCTTCTAGCACAGTTCCACTGTTCTTAGGACATATCTCTCTTCAAGAATTTAACGTGAGTATTTTAAAGTTTTGTTCATTCATTTTTTTCCTCAGCTATGTTTTGGGTTTTACCCTTATTATACATAATTATGTATAGCACAGGGCGAGGCCCCCAGTTGAACGAATGGATGGAAGGAAGATGGATAAAAATTCTTCTCTATCCCAAGCTGATTCAAATTTCATAATCTTTTTATTCACTTTTATATGGTCCTAGGAATGGCTGAGAGATGGGAGTAAAAAGAAATTAAAAGGAAGACATCATCTGGGAAAACCTGTCAACAGAATAAGGAGCTTTGTGCATTATTTTTTACACATTGCAGTTTAAGTTTGTAGCAAACATGTCAGAGAACAGAACATATCAAGAGAAACAACAGTGGGGGGGACCTCCCTTTACTCTGGGAATAGGGGCCAGTGGAATCTAAATGCTACAAACGCCAATGAATTTCTGCTAGGCGTAAAGCAGGAAGGACCAGAGGGAAGAAAGCCACTAAGAGCAAATCACAGCTCACCTTCCAGTTGGGCTGCCGAACCAGAGGAAGGCCTGGCAGGTGGCTCCAATTTGTAGGAGGCAAAGCTGAAGTTAAGGATCCAAGGGAGAAAAGGTCTCTGTTTCCCTGGGCACTGTTCACAGCCTAGATCTTTCCGAGTCTTTGTAGACAAGAAGCATTTGAGGATCATAGAGAACCCTGGACAAATTATTTAACTTTAAAGATAAGGAAAGGGGAACTTTCCCACAGGTTGCTCATGGCACAAGGAAATCCAACCAGTTTTGGCCACAGCAGTGTTCACTGCCAGCTGAAGAGGGAATGGCGTCTAGCATGGTCCAAGAGAAAGAAAGACCCACAAATATTACACTCATCAAATACGTCTAGGAACAGGCAGATGTGGCCAAATATACAAGAAGCTGGAATATAGAATGCTTGATCCCTTCTGTAAAAAATAGTCGTAATGAATTCCAGCCCACCAAGAAATGACTCCAAATAGAGAATTTGAGCATGGAGAATTTATGATAAAAGGATTGGTCAAGTCCATTTAGAAACAGAAATAAGATGAAATGACTAAAGTACATGCAGATGTCATCAATGTGTCTATGACACCTTCCAGAAAAACCAGAAGCAAATTGGGGTGCAGTGACTCACGGCTCTGGGAGGCTAAAGGGGGTGGATCGCTTGACACCTGAAGTTTGAGACCAGCTTGAGCAGGAGCAAGGCCTCATATCTATGAAAAATATAAAAATTAGCCAGACCTGGTGATGTGCACCTGTAGTCTCAGCTAGTGGGGAGATGGAAGCAGGAGGATCGCTTGAGTTTAGAGGTTTGAAGTTGCAGCGAACTATGATGAAGCCACTGCATGCTAGTTCAGGTGACAGAGAAAGAGACTCTGTGAAAGAAAGAAAGAGGGGGGGACGGAGGCAGGGAGGGAGGGAGGGAGGAATGAACGAAGGAAGGAAGGAAGGAAGGACGGAGTATGTAGGTA
>CAUYRH010117063.1:0-13957 GCA_963574655.1 Perodicticus potto | reverse complement strand
TTAGCTTCAGATTCTGATCACGCAACGTCTGAGCCCAGTCTTAACCTCCAGGCCTCAGAAAGAGACCTTACTTGCAAATAAAGTTGTTGCGAACGTACTTAGTTACAATGAGGTCACAGTGCAGTGGAAGGGGCCCTCGATCCAATGTGACTGGCACCCTTACGGGATGAGGACACAGAGATGGGCAGCAGCCGTCCTGTCACAGCACAGGCAGAGACTGGAGTTAGGCAGCCGCCGGCTCAGCTAGGAAGAGGCAAGGAAGGGCTGTCGCTGACAGGCTTCAGAGGTAGTGTGGACTGGAACGCCTCGGTCTTGGACTTCTAGCCTTCGGAACTGTTGCATAATAACCTCCTGCTGTTTTAACCCCCACAGTTTGTAGCACTGTGTTCCAGCAGTCTTAGGAAGCTAACACAGAGGTCTTACCACACCAGCAGAGAGCAGAGAGCTGCTTCATTCTGTGTGACAACTGCCTGGTATTCCAGGCCATGGCTGGGCCAGACCTTATTTACCCAGTCCCCTATTGGTGGAAATTTTAGTTGTTTACAAACTTTTGTCCTTAAAAACAAGGCAGAAATGAGTAACCTTATACATCTGTCATTTCCCACATGTGAGACTATCCTTATCTAAGTACGGAGGAGTGACTGAACGCTCACATTGGAATAAGATGTTCACTGTACTGAAGAATTACTGTGACTTTAGTGCCTGCAAGTTTCCAAAAACAGGTGCACAAAACAAAATTTGTGCACAAGCCATTAACCATGCTAAACAGGATGATTTGCCCTGACTCCTCTCCTATGCCTCGTCCTGACCCCCCACCTGCTGTGTGACCTTTAGACAAGTCTCTCTGCTGCACTTGTGCTGTAACACTGTAAGGTCTTAGGGTGGTTATAAAGATCAAGTGAAAAACACATTTGCTAAAGCAATTTCCCTGCACAAAGACCGGATTTGCTATTGCCTTTGCCTTAAAGCAATGTTTAATAACTTTATTTTGCCTTTCAATCCACATTCTACACACACACTTGGCTGGATTGTATGTCTGTTTCTGATATTTATGTTTTCAGATATGTTGTTTCTTACTGTTTTCTCCTTTATATTTCTCAAAACAGTTAGTATAACATCTTTTCTACCAATGATGCTACCTGTCTAATAAATATTTATTCCATGCTATTGTAGGATAGATTTTTCATCAATGAAAATTCTTTATTTCCTGAGGATGCCCTGAGGATTTACTTCCACAGAGTGTGGTTCCTATGAACCACTTCCTTCCTTTTTCCTTCTCTTCTCAGATTAGAATGATTGTTGAAATTTTAACCAATGGATTGAAAACAAATCAATGCAAGACCCATTTAATTGTCCCAGCTCATCCCCGATGAAGGCTACACAAAAGAAGGAAGTATTTTCGTCCTGTTTTCCTCCACCATGAAGACTCTTCTTTCTAGGTAGGGTTTAGTATTGGGACCCAGGTCACATGGCTCTTATTCTTAGCATCCTCAGCTGTGTAGCCTGCCAAGAATTATCAGAGCTATGAGCACGCTGCTCTTTGGAGGCTATAATTGGTGAAATGCTCCTATAGGTTTGACATTCCTACCTTCAGAGTCAATACATGTAACTTCCCTCCTTTGAATGTAAACAGCCTGAAGGGACATCACCTTGAACCTTTCCCCCTCATCAGCAGCTCCTCTGAGTTGGCCCCTTGGGTTCTTTCCTGCTGACAACAGATGGCCCAGAAGAAGGTGAGAATTTCACGGAGAAGTTTTCCCTGAAGTGAGCTGAGCCGAGCCTCTGCCTGGAGAGGGCTTTAAAATCAGACAAAATCTGGCAAGGTGCATCTCTCCAGACCTCTTCAGGCCTCTTCCTCTCTCCACTGCCAGGAGCCCTGGACACCCTGAGGAGAAGAATCCTAGAAGGGGTGAGGGAACGCGGAGGAACCTCCTTGCTTGTCTGCAAGACCAACTGTAGGCAAAACTGGGAGGAGGGAGCTGTTACTTCTTTTAAACTTTCCGTTTGACAAGCATAGGGATGGTTCTGGCAGAGCTCAAAATAACTGGCAGTCAAAATGTTTCATCCCCGTTCTTTCAAAACATAATGCTGGGAGTGGCTGATTTCCGAAACAAGCCTCTTGCTGAAAGTGTTCTGCTCTCTCCTGACATTGTTCCTTTTTTCCATTTCTGTGACCACTGTGGGGCCACTGATCTCCATCCATTCGGGAAGCGCAATTTGATTTCATGAGTATTTGAAAGCCACCAAGGCAATCAGTGTTCTCCAGGGCAGCCTCCTGGTAGCCTGAGCTTGAGCGGCTGATGGCCCGGATCGTTAGTCTCTCTCTCTCTCTCTGTCTCTCTTCTCTCATCTTTCCTCAGAGTTCCGGGGTCCCGGCTCCCCAAACCCTTCTGACCTGGTTGGATTACTCATTTGAGCTCCAAAGTTCAACAAAAGCACAGCGGGAATGGAAAGCAAAAACGAAGGGAAACAGAATAAACCCGGAGCGGACAGGCAGTGTGGACCGACAGCAAGAGAAAGCTGCGCACGTTTCGGGGCAACAAACCGAAATTTTATTTAGGACGAACGAAGGGCAAGTTTAGAGCACTTCCAGAAAGAGTTGCAAGGGTCCCTCTCCCAGAGGAGACAAGGTGAGCGAACCAGAAACACGAGCCTGCGGGGTGTGAATACTCGGAGCGGTACTGGCCCGAGCCTCTCATCCGCCTCTCTGCGTTCCTGGAGGGCCGCCCCTTCCTAGTGATCACTGACAGTCTCTTTCTATTGGTCACTGGTGGTCTCTTTCTATTGGTCACTGACGCTCTCTTTCTATTAGTCACTGGTGGTCTCTTTCTTTCTTTCTTTTTTTTCTTTTTTTTTATTGTTGGGGATTCATTGAGGGTACAAGAAACCATGTTACACTGTTTGCATTTGTTGCATAAAGCCCCTCTTATAATTGTGTTTTGCCCCCAAAAGGTGTAGCACACACCAAGGCCCCAAGACCCCACCCCCCTCGCTCCTTCCCTGTCTCTGCTCTTCCTTTCCCCATGGTGGTCTCTTTCTATTGGTCACTGACACTCTCTTTCTATTGGTCACTGGTGGTCTCTTTCTATTGATCACTGACTGTCTCTTTCTATTGGTCACTGGTGGTCTCTTTCTATTGGTCACTGATTCTCTCTTTCTATTGGTCACTGGTGGTCTCTTTCTATTGGTCACTGACGCTCTCTTTCTATTGGTCACTGGTGGTCTCTTTCTATTGGTCACTGATGCTCTCTTTCTATTGATCACTGATGGTCTCTTTCTATTGGTCACTGGTGGTTTCTTTCTATTGGTCACTGGTGGTCTCTTTCTATTGATCACTGACCGTCTCTTGCTATTGGTCACTGGTGGTCTCTTTCTATTGGTCACTGATGCTCTCTTCCTATTGGTCACTGATGCTCTCTTTCTATTGATCACTGATGGTCTCTTTCTATTGGTCACTGGTGGTCTCTTTCTATTGGTCACTGGTGATCTCTTTCTATTGGTCACTGACGCTCTTTTTCTATTGGTCACTGGTGGTCTCTTTCTATTATTCACTGACCATCTCTTGCTATTGGTCACTGGTGCTCTCTTTCTATTGGTCACTGACGCTCTCTTTCTATTGGTCACTGGTGGTCTCTTTCTATTGGTCACTGATGGTCTCTTTCTATTGATCACTGATGGTCTCTTTCTATTGGTCACTGGTGGTCTCTTTCTATTGATCACTGACCGTCTCTTGCTATTGGTCACTGACAGTCTCTTTCTATTGGTCACTGACGGTCTCTTTCTATTGATCACTGACCGAGTCTTGCTATTGGTCACTGACAGTTTCTTTCTATCATCATTGGTCACCAGGTCACCTCATACATTCTGTGGGCCCTCTGGAGTTCGGGGTTCAGCAGTGAAGTTCCCTCCCATCCCACCCCCTGGAAGCCCCTTTCCTTGTGTCCCGTCTCATTTCCAGTTCTCACAGGACTAGAAAACTGTTGGAAAGTGGTGGTATCCCATCCAGGTAAACCAGACCCCCACTACACCTGTTGAGAACTCACACTCATTTCAGAGGAGTGAAGACTTGTGAAATCCAAAGTGCCCCACGGAGTAAATGCTCACTTTTCTTGAGAACAGCCAGCAAATTGTAGGCAGCTGGTAAATTAGATTCACCCAGAGATGTTTCAATTCAGATATTACCCTCTGTTATTGACTTATTGAACTTGTCACTTTATCTCTCTGTGAAGATTTTCCTTTATGATAAAATTTTCTCTAAATCAAGAGGCTTCCGTTTCTTATAGTATTATTTTTAATCATTTACTGTGTCTTTCTTATCTGCCTAAAAACATGCTCAAGCCTCTCTTTCATCCTCCACCCCCCAAAAAGATATTTTCTGGATACTATTTTCTATTCGGGTAGGGAGTGGTCATTCTTTGTAGGCTTCTTGAGAAACCTCTGTGTCCTGTAATAACTGTAATTATATTGTTATTAATAATAGCTGATAAGAGTTGGGTGAATGCGGAGGCCGATGCAGCTTGCATTTCTTCCAGAAATCAGATGAGGTAGGTGTCGTCACTAGCCTTGTGTATATGGATGAAAGTGAAGCCACCCTTACAAGTTAATAAAGGGGTACAAGGTGAGAACTATGTTATGGGACTGGCTAAAAGTAAGATAATAATTACCCACTGTCCCCCTGTCTGCTGTCTGGAGTCACAGAGTTTCTGGTCATAAAGATTCTTAGCTTTTTCCACAAATAATATCACTATTTTGAAACCTGGGGATAGCCTTGGAAATATCTTCCAGGTCCTGCATTCCAGTAGATTGGCTGACCGCCTCCCCAAACCCCACCCCAGGCCTGCAGCCTGTACTAAGAAGCTGCCGGTCCCGCCCGGAACACAGCCAGTTAGCAAACCTAATTGTCTAGTCCTTGGCCCACCAAACTGTCCTTAAAAACCCAGCCTTCCAAACAATCAGAGAGGCAGCTCTGAGAAATTCCTCCCATCTCCCCACTTAGCACCTGGTGGAATTAAACCCTTTCTCTGCCATCTCTGGGCATCAACTTCCCCTGGCTGTGGGCTGTGAACCCGGTGGGGTGGGCACCAAAAATACTGAGGCTTAGGGAGCATCAGGGCAGCGCCCACAAATCAGACAGCAGTGGGGGCATCAGGGCAGTGCCCACATGTCGGACAGCTGCGGTGACACACAAACTCCATGTTTGTCCTAAGGGTGATGTCCGAGTGGTCACTATCACCTTCAACCCGCACCGTCCCCACCAGCTCACTGTGACCAGCACACTGAGTCCTGAAACACTTTCAGTCTCCGTGATGCTCAGTCACCACCGGGGGCATCTGGGACGTTCGTCCCCTTTCGTTTTCAGAATACTACGCTCTTGGTGTCATCACATTGCTAATTATTCTTCCGGCTTTGCTGACTTACCCTCTTAAGTTCTGTCTAAAGTATTAATATAATCCTAATTTCCCCCCCCTCCCGTGAATGTGTCCCCTGATTCCGTGACTCCTTAGGCCTCAACTGTCATCTCAATTCCGACCCCAGGGTCCCTCCCTCTCGAGCTCCAGGCTCATCTCTAGAACTCTCCAGATCAACCGCCCATCTTCCACACAACCTGCTCCTCCCTCTGTGGTTCCTCCCCTATGCTAAAACTATTTTAATAAACACACAAACTAAATGATGGGGAAGAAGGATGTAGAAAGATGTTTTTACAACTCTTCCTCTTTCATCCCTACATTCCATCAGTCACCACATCCTGCACATTTGGCTTTACAAATTCATCCTTTCGTCTCCATTGTGATCTCTGCTGCCGCCACCCTCCGAACGTCACCCCATCACCACCCTTGTGGGGCCCACTGTTACATTTCAGACTTTACCATGTCCCCACAGCGTACAAGTTTGTATTCAGCAATAAGCCATCAAACTTTTCAGTGAATGGATGAATATCTACCTAACAGTGACACTCTGTGAAGACGGCACTGTTTTCTGACACAAGCACAGTGCTTGCTATTCACTAGATGATATTCTAAAGCTTTGGCTATATTATCTCATTTCATCTTCACGATCTTCTTTGGAAGTAGGTAAGGTTACGATTTACATTTTCACCGAGAGACAGGTGTGCAGAAGTGAGCCGACTCAGCCCAGCTAACGAGCTAATGACGGGGGAGCGGGAGTTAAGATCGCGGAGAGTTTGGCTTTAAATCCCCGGGTCTACCAACAGCTCTTCTGAGTATGTCCTTTCACTCTGGCCTCGTGCATTACACTCAGGCACTAATTACTAATCTGCATTATAGCTATGAAAACATGGTAGTTACTAAATTCACTAACTTACAGATGTGAATCTGGAACTAACATTCTCAGTCCCCTGCAGCCCCTCATCTGATTCTAGAGCACTTCAGAACCAAAATCAGCTCAGAGTCAGAGGGACAAGTGAAGATTAAAGCAGGGCCAATAGCACACGAGACGCACCAGCACAGCTCCTGCAGCTCTCAGTGAAAGGGGGTCTCCACTGCTGTGATCATTAGCCCGGCCACGTTGGACCACAGGTGCACTGGGCCTCCACCAGTCTGATCATCAGCCCCGTCACTTCAGACAACAGGTAGACCTGTGTTGAGAAGACAAAGCTGTGAGGCAGGACAAGGTATAACTTGGGGCCGTCATACAGCACAAGATGAGGAGGTGAAGGTCACAGAGAGATCCACGTGGAGGAATATGTGTTAAAGCAAATATAAAGGAAGCAAAACACAAAGAGGCTGAGAGTTAGGTGGGTGATGAGAACAGCCAGAGCAGGGTGTGTCCCAGAAATGCAGGCCCCTGCCAGGTGGTGGTGGAATCATTCCAGAGGTGGATGACCTGGCCAGGCCTGTGACCTGGGTGTAAAGGCCTGTGTTCTAACTTGGTTCTGCCATCAGCTGGAAGTGTGATCCCGGGAAAGCTACTTACATTGAGCGGAGCTCCCTTTTCTCACCTATGAAATTAGAGATTTCAATGTGGTAACCTCTGCTGGTTATACAGCTACACAGCGGTCTTTAAAAAATTTAATTTTCATCTCACTAGTAAAGAAATCTTTGTAGGTATCCCCATTTAGTAAAGAACTACAAGGACAAATTTATAAATTGTTCGCAAACATGGAATTACTGCATGTACCACTTTACTAATATTTTATATGTTATGAAAAACAAAAGCATAAAAATAATAAAGATGAAACAAACATATTTTAATGTCTTATCAATTGTGATGGCATCATATAATCATTAACTTGTATCTCAAGGCACCACGGTGAGGTAGAGGGTGGTTTATCATCACAATGAATGCAAATGTCTATCTCAAAGGGTCCTTGACAATCTGTATTTTTGGCCCACTTCACGTCAGATCCCCTTTGATAGTCATTATTTTTATATTGCAGCTTGGTGACAGAGAGATCTTATAGGATTCAGAGAAGCTTCAGCAATGTCATTATCCTATTCACCTGCTCTCCTATCACCAGTATCGTCAGTGTGAAGCTTCTTTGCACCAACCTTTTAAAAACATGCCCAGATCACGTGAGTGTAGTTAACGAGATGATGTAGCACATAAGTCCACTTAACCTGACTTCTGGGCTCCCTCCACAGCGCACCCAAAGTCAAGGACTTGAGTGCAGGTTGTTTTCTTGGACGGTGGTCCTAGGAAGCCCTGGGACAGGGACAGGTGAAGTGACATGGCATGCCACTGTCCTGGGGCCAATCCCAACAGCAGCCCTCTGAGACGCCATGTGGGAGGCTGGGGTATTTGTCCACTGACCGTCCATCCCCACTGGCTGATGGCTGTCCCTGGGGACACCAAATCCCATTACTTCATAGTGGCACGTATTGTCAACAGAGCATACTCCCTGGTGCTGGAGAACCAGAAGGAAAGAGTCGGGTGCTGGAGGTGGAAACCTTTCAGCAGGCTGCAGACCCTTACTGCACCTCACGGGAATTTAGCTGGGCCCTGCAGGTATGGGGCGCAGTAGTTATAGCGCCCGCTACACGTGGTGAGGGCTCAGGTCAGGGTTCAGGGCAGGATCAGTAAACTCTGGAGTGAACAGAGAAAGGAGACCAACCCACCATTTCCTCAAAGACACGCAGAGAGCAACGTTGTGGCGGTGCATGTATTAATTGTTAATAAAGCATCATTTCTTTTACATTGTTTGGCAAAACAGGTGAATAGAAGGTATTACCTCCTCTTCTCACGCTTTGAAGCTCATCTTGCACATCTCTTGGGAACCTGCCTCCGACTATGGAGCAGTGAGCCAGCACCTGGCCCCTCCGGCAGTGGAGATGCAGGTTCTGACAGGGCTGTGAGCACAGGCCATGTGCTGCAGGCCTCAACCACCTCTGTGTCCCCCACGCAAAACCACTGACTGCAGCCAAAGGGCAGCTGGCTGGTCTTCCCGGACAAGTGTCAGAGGACCAGGAAGCCCTTTGGAGAGTTCACTTACAGAAGCCCTCAGCAAGCCCCTGGTGGTCTAAGATCATGACATAGAAGGAGGACGCTGACACCTCTCCCAGAGAGTCATCTGCAGAGCAAGTCATTACCGGATCAGTGACGTTTATAATGGTGGTGAAGACAAAATGTTCTCTAAACGAATCTTTGGTGTCATCACAATTCTACACTTGAATTTAGGTGAATTGATAATTTGACATTCAAAGGACACCGATTAGGTAACTCCTATGGGCTAAGCCACTGTAGAAAGCAGGATGGATCAGGAAAAGATGAGCAGAACCTGGTTTGGTATGGACAGTCTGGCAGGAAGCCGGAGTGGACAGTGGACGGAGGGAAGGACCACGAGAAACCGAGCGTGGGCTGTGAAAATCGTAAGAGGAATTATTTCTGCAACAAGTAATTTACTATTTCATGTAAATAACAGCTAAGGCTCATCCAAACTCCATGTCCTAGAAATGTCTTTGAGCATAGGCCACTTGGCGCCCACCACGTTGAGGTCTAGGAACAAGTCTACCTGAGCTTGGCAATGACAGAGGGGCCTGAGACAGGCCTTTCCTTCAGGGATGCCTGCCCTGGGCCCTATAAAGGCCTTCACGAAACAAAACAGAGTCCCCTCCTGATGTCTTGTGGCCTATTTTTAAGCGATAAACTTTTCAAAGTACAAAAGCAAACACTGGAACCAAAATTTTGAAATAGAAAACATATTGCAGTTTTCTTGAGAGTGAAAATATTTTATCATAAAAAGGAACCTTATGTGTTGTGACTCTTGTTTCCTAATGAAAAATCAATTTATGATGAGATCACACACAGAATCTACAACAGAAATTGTAATAGAAAATCAAGCCTCCCTGCAAGCTCCACTTCATGTCCACACACCCAGCTGCTCTGTAATTTTCATACTGGGTGTGACCTGTAATATGATCAGGGCATTTTTTTATTCTGCCCAGAGACACAAAAAATGATAATGACTTTTTATGATAAAACCTATTTGTGAGCTTGACCTACTGTCTCACGTACTTAGAACATATATCAGACAACTCTTTAAACATTTTTCCGCAACAACCCTCAAATTAGTATTTACATGTTTTTTCTTCATGTGAACTGTGTTAAGCTTTGTTTGACTTTCTAGAACTTCTAATAGCACCGAGCTCCTGCGGGTCCTGAGCTAAGTTCCATTGCTGAGCACAGTGGCCACCCCAGCTCGAGCCTACTTACAACAGTGCGTCATTGTTCTCTCAGATTTTTTTTTGCAGAGAATGTTTATTACAACCTTTAAAACTTCCTGTTTTCCTGCTGCCTCAACATCCCCACAAAGAGTTTGTGAGCACCCCACTTGTGAAGGGTGAAGCAGAGGGAGAGGTGGTCCTCCCACAGCCGTCCAGCCGCTCCTCCCGACCATGACCTGGTGAGAAAGGTCCCGGGGAAATCCCCTCCTGCCTTTTCTTGAGCTCCACCTGAACCCTGGGAAAGGCACTGGCCTGGGGGCCCTCCCCTCTCTTCTTCCCTCAGCTCTCCTTCTGAGGGACCCTGTCGCCCTTCACCGCCTCTGTCTCTGTGAGTGTGACAATCTTTGCCTTCCCTGAGTCTCCTGTGTCTTCCTGTGGCCACACCCAGCTGATCATCTAGTAAAAGAAAATAAAATAGTGATTTCCCCCCTCCCACCCTCCTTTGGGAGAGAGAGTAAGAGAAAGACCACTTTCTGTTAAATGGTCTAAACATGTGCTTGAAAAGTTCAAAAATTATTCTAAAATTGTATTACCTAGGAAGGCATCAGATTGATTGCTCAGGTGTTTCAACTTGCAGTAGGATTACTGCGAGTCCACATGGGGACTGCTCGGAGCTGAGAGTTGGTCAGCGAACTCGTCATTTATTTATCTGTGTGTTCCTCCCTGGGTCCGTGAGTCCCTCCCTGTGTCCGTGAGTCCCTCCCTGTGTCCGTGTGTCCCTCCCTGGGTCAGTGAGTCCCTCCCTGTGTCCGTGTGTCCCTGTGTCCGTGTGTCCCTCCCTGTGTCCGTGTGTCCCTGTGTCCGTGTGTCCCTCCCTGTGTTCGTGTGTCCCTCCCTGTGTCCGTACGTCCCTCCCTGTGTCCGTGAGTCCCTCCCTGTGTCCGTGTGTCCCTGTGTCCGTTAGTCCCTCCCTGTATCCATGCATCCATCTAGGTATCCGTGTGTCCCTCCGTGTATCCGTGTGTCCATCCATGTACCTGTGTGTCTTTCCACCCCTACACATCATCCTTCAGTAGATGGTTTCATTGGCCCCTGAAGACACAGAGAAGGTGGAATTGCAGGACATTGTGGAAGTCAGTCGCACAAACTAGTCATCTCCGTACCTGGTGAGACTTCACACCTTCCGTCTCTCACCGGGAGGGTCAAGGTCTAGTGGTGCACACTGCTGGAGGTCAAGATCTTTTATGAAGAGGTGAAGCTAGGCTGAGTATTATAGGATGAATGTGAGGTTACTAGGCAAACAACGAAGCAGGTGCCTGGAAGGTGCTGAGCAAGGTGTTGAATGTACAGAAAACCCAAAGAACCAGAGGATTTGGCCGGTTTAGAGACCCACGGACTGCCCAGGACTGTGGAAGTCAAGTCACAAGCAGCAGCGTGAGGCAAGTGGCGTGGGACTGCGGATGTGACTCGAAGAGGTCTGGGCCTTGCTCTGGAGGTGATGAGCTGTGCTAGGCTTCGGGGGGAGAATTAACTGCTCAGAATTTTGCCTTTAGAAAGATTTCCGCAGCGACCATGTGGAGGATGAATTAGAAGAAAGAGAGACTGGAATCACTGAGTTTAGCACGTATATTTTTACTCTCCACATGGAATGTCTTTGGTCCTTCCGTATCAGCCATTGTGTATGAAGCTCTTTAATATGTGAGATGAAACATTTAATAGTTCCAACAGCAACACCAGGACACTCTGCATTATGGTTACTGTTGGCTATCAAGTTAGTCCTTAAAACTCACTTATTTCTGGTGTTTTTAAAATATAATTTGTCTTTATTCTGTCATTTCTATTGAAATATGATTCACCTACCGTATACTTCATCCATTTATAGTATCCAATTTGATGGGTTTTTATTATATGCAGAGTTATGCAACCATCACCATAATCGATTTTATAACATTTTTAACACCCTTAAAAGAAGTACCAGATACTCCCCTGTTTTCCCACCTCACCTAGGCAACTGTTCCAGCCCTAGGCAACTGCTAACCCCCTTCTCTGTCAAATTCAGATAATTTGCTTCTTGATAATTCATATAAATGGAATCATATAATCTGTGGCCTTTTTGACTGGCTTCATATGAGTACTTCATTCCTTTGTGTTGTCAAATAACAAACTATTGCATCAATTCCCCACATTTGTTATCCCGTCATCACCTGATGAACATCTCCGCTATCTCTACTTTTTTGGCTAATCTGAATAATGCTGTGATGAGCATTGATTTACAAATTTTATGTGAGCATATGTTTTCATTTCTCTTATATACACATGTAAAAGAGTAATTGCTGGGTCATGTTGTAATTCTTTCCTTTTCTTTTTGAGAGAGAGAGACTCTCAATCTGCCCCCCCAGCTATAGTGCTATGGCCTCAACATAGCTCATTACAACCTCAAATTCCTGGGCTCAAGGAATTCTCCTGCCTCAGCCTCCCAAATAGCTGGAACTATCGGCACCGGCCACAATCCTAGCTAATTGTTTCTATTTTTAGTAGAGATAAGGGTCTCCAAGGACCTCGGTCTTGCTCAGGATGGTGTTAAACTCTTGAGCTTAAGGGATCCTCCCACTCCAGCCTCCCGGGGTGTTCGGGTTACAGGCAGGAGCCACTCTGACGTCCACCTTGTTGTAATGTTCACATTTTGAGGAGCTGCTTACCGCTCCCTTCAGTAATGTATGAGAATTCCCATTTCTCCACGTCTTCACGACATGTTTCACTGCCTGTCTTTCTTGCTGTAGCCATTCTAGTTGGGGCGAGTGTCATCTCATTCAATTTTGATTCACACTTTCCTGATAGATAATGACACTGTGTATTTTTTTCCAGGGTTTACTGACTATTTGTCTATCTTCTGTGCAGAGATATCTATTTAGATACTTTTCCCATTTAAAAAATTGATTTATTTATCTTTTCAGCCTTGAGTTGTAGAAATTCTTTGTTTATTCTAGATTAAAATCCCTTATCAGATATATTACGTGTAAATGTTTCTCCTGTCGGCTGGGTTGTCTTTTCACCGTCTTGATGATGTCCTTCGAAGCATAAACATTTTCAATTTTGACGAGATCTGATTAGTCTATTTTTGCTGTTGCTTGCACTTTTGTGTCACACATTAACAGGCTTTGCCTAATCCACGGTCATTCAGATTTACTCCTACGCTTTTGTCTAAGACTTCTATAGTTTTAGCTCTTATGTTTAAGTCTCTGATCCATTTGGAGTTTGTTTTGTACGTATGAAAGGAAGGGTCCAATTTCATTTTGTTAGCACACTTCTTTCCCCATCGAATGGTCTTGACACCCTTTTCAGAAACCACCTGAACATGAAGGTGATGGTTTATGTTTAGACTCTCAGTTCTAGCCTGCTGAGCTACACGGCTGAGCTAAGCCAGCCCCACCGGTTCGGGATCGCTGCAGCGGCACAGCCAGCCGGTTTGGAACTGGGAGGTGTGACTCCCACCAGCTTTCCCTTTTCAGGACTGTTTTGACTGTGCTAGCTCCCGGGCGTTTCCACATGAATGTTAGGGTCAGCTTGTCAGGATCTGTGAAAAGCTTAACTGAAAACTCAATAGAGATTCTGTTGAATCTGTAGATTAATTTGTGAAATATTGCCCATTGCCATCTTAGCAATTTTTTTTTTTTGGAGAGACAGAGTCTCACTATGTCACCCTGGGTAGAGTGTCATGGCATCACACAGCTCACAGCAACCTCCAACTCCTGGCCTTAGGCGATTCTCTTGCCTCAGCCTCCCAAGTAGCTGGGACTACAGGCACCTGCCACAACACCCGGCTATTTTTCTGTTTTGCAGTTCGGCCGAGGCCAGGTTTGAACCTGCCACCTTCGGTATATGGAGCCGACACCCCACTTGATGAACCACAGGCACTGCCCCTTCTTAGCAATCTTAAGTCTTCCAATCCATGAACACAGGAGTCTATCCATTCATTTATTTAGGTCTTCATTTATTTTTAAGAGATGGAGTCTCACTTTATCACCCTCGGTAGGGTGCTGTGGCGTCACACAGCTCACAGCAACCTCCAACTCCTGGGCTTAGGCGATTCTCCTGCCTCAGCCTCCTGAGTAGCTGGGACTACAGGAGCCCGCCACAATGCCCGGCTATTTTTGTTGCTGCAGTTTGGCCGCAGCTGGGTTCGAACCCGGCACCCTTGATATATGGGGCCGGCACCCCACTCACTGAGCCACAGGCGCTGCCCTATTTTATTTTTTTTAAAGTAACCATTCAACTATGTGTTAAAAAGAAAAAGCAAACTTGTTTGGGGCATATTTTATCTGTTATCTAGTTTTTTT
>CAUYRH010117058.1:0-47153 GCA_963574655.1 Perodicticus potto | reverse complement strand
TATGAATAAGTGGTTGAGTCAGACTTCCCCTAATAATTAGGTTAAGAATGCTGTTAAGGGAGGGCGATTGGTGGGATCACACCTACGGTGCATCTTAGAAGGGTACAGGTGAAACTTACTAAATGTAGAATACCAATGTCTGTATATAGTGATTATGAAAATGCCATGAAGGCTATGTTCAACAGTTCAATGAAAATATTTCAGATTGTAAATGAAGTCAGCACATTGTGCCCCATGATTACACTAATGTACACAATTATGATTTAATAAAAATTTTTTAAAAATCCCAATATTAAGATGTCAGAATATAGGAATGAGAAATGTATTTAACATAAACCCTAGAAACTTAAACTATATTTCTTTTCCTCACTTTTATTTTGGTCTTAGTTCATATGCGCATATAATTTTATGTAATTATAGGGCAAAGATCACTTTCTTTTTCCTTACTGTTATAAACTCATACTTGTTGCCTGTTACTATGTTGGATGTTGTTGGGGACAAGGCACACTATAGCCACAGTATTCTGTTTGAGTCATTACGGTGAAGTATCTTTTATGAACTCTATAGCAGGAATAATCATGTTTGTTGTGAGCAAAAAAAAATGTTTGTTTTTTTTAATCTTATGGCCACAGAGACTCATTTGACTGATCGCACCTTCCTTTTCGCATTGGTTCCTGGGAGGCTATTTGTAGTTTACTTTAAATACAGCATTTATGATGAGCCTTTTCCATATTAAGCTTCCCTCATGTATCACATTTTCTTTCCTTCAACCAATTCTACTTTCTTCAACTAATTTTCTGTTTTCTTCCAGCTCATTTTATGTATGTTATATATAGCACTTAAAATCCTTTCTAGAAAATTTTTTCTTTTACTGTAATATCTTCTTCATAATTATTTTAATTTCTATACAATATTCTATGCTGAAGGTGAACCATTGCATTCATCTTTAGCACTTAAATGGTTTCCACTTGTTCTTCTAGTGCAGAAATTAGGGAATAAATAACTTTCACATCCAGGTTTTTTCGACTAGTTTCTTAAATTGCTTTCTTTGAATAAATTTTCAAGAATAAAATTACTGGCTTAAAGGTTTTATGCTGACAGCAAATTCCAACCTAATTTTGTACTTTTTTTGAAGGTAGGAAGGAGAATTAATCCATAATTAATCTATATTTACAGGTAGATTAAGGATATAATCATTATTGAAAGTTTCCTTCTCTAAGGAAATCTTTGAAAGTTCATACTCCCATCTGTTCAGTAAATATATCACTTCTATGTACAGTTAGGCCAAAATAAATCTGGGCATCAAAGGTCTGAAAATGATGTAAATTTACTCCCTGGTTAATTAAAGAGAAATGATTTTTAAAAACATATATATATAGTCAACAGAATGCTATGTAGACATTAAAAGTAAACTTTTAATATGCCTATAATTAAAACTTTTTATAAAGAACTTATCATGCTATTTATTAATAATAATACAACATTTAGGGACTCTCATCTGTGTTTTCCATCAGTGGTTATCTGCTAAGTATGGAACTGTCCCCCAGCAGGCATTTGAAATCATATAAGAGTGTTTGAATTTGCCATAATAACTGGAGGCTGCTACTGGCAATTAATGAGTGGCGGTCAAGGGTTTTCAGCATCTATACTGCCCCAGACAGCCCTGCACCACAAAAACATCCAAAACAAGATAAAACTTGTCCTGCTCTAAATGTCGTAATAACCCCCCTGAGAAACGTAAGTATCTGTAGACAGTCCTACTGATCTTTGGGAACAGGTGAATGGCACAGTGTTGTCCAGTCTATTGTAGACAAACATTCTCTGAGCACCTCCTGCTTGTCAGATGCTCTTCTAGGCACTTAGAATGTACATCTGTCAATGAAACCAAGAGCCAGAGCTTGGTGAAACTGACATTCTAAAAAGAGTCTCTTAGTAAATGTTACCTCAAGAAACACTGGGGAAAACAACCTGCAAACTTTCATTCACCATTTGATACACAAAAGGAAACTTGAGTAGTAGTCTTGGGAGCTTAAAATGGTTACTAACTTTCCAAGCAACAGGAAAGCATTTCCTCACATGTCCCTTCCACGCTGTTGATCTTAATTCTGTGAACTTAGCTTAGTGTCTCTCCTTTCCACTGATCCTAATTTCTCCAAACCCCTTGATTTCACCTTCTTCCTAATTCAAAGAAAATTATTTTCTCATGGAACAGAAGCCAACTTCCCATCAGTGTTTAGATACCTCAAAGATTGTTCTAATGTAGAAGGGAGTCTTCAGAAAATTAATTTTAAAGCAAAAAAATGTCTATTTGCACTGGAAAAAAAAGATAGAAATGTTAAAACATTACATTCCTAAAAAGTTCAGAAATCACTTCTCTGAGTAAGATGTTTCATTGTACCCGCGATGTAATTGTGCTTTTTATTGTTTTATATGTTTCAATTAACTCAATTGTAATTGCTTGTCAGCCTCTCATTCTAAGCAATAAATTTGTCATAAAAAAGTAGAAGTTATCAAATTTTATTGTTCATCATTTTAGTTTTTGTTACTCTCATCTGTTGCTGCTACACTGGAATATATTTTTTGTTAGCAGCTGTTGTGATATCTTTTATAGGGAGATATTTTAACAGTTTCCATTCTAATTTTCTTTCCATTATGTATGTAGGTTATTGTTTTTCAGAGTAAAAAAGAAAATGATCAGATGGGAAAGGAAAAAGGGAAATAGAGGAGACTAAACATGTACAATGTGTGTATTTCAGCATTTATATTACATACATACGTTCTGCTCTTGCTTAGTTTAAAAAATATATCTCAATAAATATTTAAAATAATTTATATAATCAACCATTTGGTAAGATGATTATTTAGCCCCAAAACTTAGGTGAAAACATTTATGTTTTAAGATTAGACTCTACATTATTCACAATAGCCAAGATATGAAAACAAAGTGTCCAAAGTGATGACCGGATAAGAAATTGTGGGGTGTATGAATGTACATACGTGTAGGGGTAAGGGAAAAACTAACCACTTTTCCTCCAAAGTTCACAGAAAGATCAACTCACAATCAAGACAGATTAATAAGAGAAATGTTTATTTCCAAATATGCATATGGGGAGAATCACAAAGTGAGTACTCCATATCTCAATGATGTCAGATATATTTTTATATATGCCTTTTAGAATGAGGGCTGGGATATAAGGTATACATGCAAGAGTGGTTTCTAGGGAAGGGGAATAGATTGGGGAAAACAGACTGGTTTGTAAATGGATCTGAGAGACTGTCGTTGTGTTTTAAATGATTGGGCCACACTGCTAGCATTGTTGATTTTCTTTCTTGTAATATATTAAGAGAACAGGGAGAGGAGAGGAAGTCAGTTGCACACTTTGATCTTTTGATCAGGCCAGTCTAGTTTTTGCAAATAGAGGAAACCCCCTTATAATGCTTCTAATCTCAAATGGCCTTTAGCTGAAAGTATTCTAGATACAAGTAGTCACATTTGGGGGTTAAATTTCCTTAGTTCCTTCATATACACAATGGAATATTACCCAGCCTTAAAAAAGAGGACACCCTGCCATTTGGAATAACATGGATGAATCTGGGAGACATTATGCTAAGTAAAATAAGCCAGACTCAGAAAGAAAACTACTCCATCATCTCACCTATATGTGGAAACTTAAGGAAAGTTGACTATATGTAAACAGAGAATAGAATGGTGGTTACCAGGGGTAAGAAGGTGGAGGAAATAGAAGTAGGTCAAAGGGTACAAATTTATAGTTATGAAGGATGAATAAATCCAGAGAGGTATAGCATGAAGGCTATAGTTAATATCATATACTAAAATTTTCTAAGAGATTTTAGATCCTCTTACATACAGGTTATGAAAAAGATAATTTGCTTGACTATAGTAATCATTTCCCTATGTGTATATCAAAACATCATGTCATAACCTTAAATATATACAATAAAAAAGATTATCTGAAGGCAAGACAACTCTAGTGTCTGTAGATGAGAAACAGGCATAAGAATATAATTAAACTAAGAGTTCTTTGAGGACAGAGTCCCTATTTCTTTCATCTTTAAATCTCTAGTTCCTAATGCACAGACATTTCAAACAAATGTTTATTGACCAGAAGAATGTATATTTTTATGAGCATTCTGGAGTCAAATAGATTAACAAAATACTGATTTTTTTAACATTAAAAAAGGATTATAGCATGTTGCTGATATATGTGAACCTCCCCATCAAGTTATTATGACACCTGTTCTGGTGAGGGCCTCCTTTGAAACACTCAGGGATACTCTGCTCTACTCCTGGATTGCCTCATCAAAGCATGCTCAAGGAGGCTGGCGGTGTGAGCCTGCTGCTCCTGAGCCTGAGCCCGCACCTGCTCACCAAGGAGCTGTCAGGTCACGCCTGGCTCTATCACAAGAAGGTTGTTGATCATTATGAAAAGCCTAGAAACATGGGATCCCTTAATAAGACATGTAAACATGATATCACTGGACTGATGGGGCTCGAGTATGTGGTGATGTCATGAAACTACAGATTCCAGTGGATGAAATGGAGAAGATTGTGGATACCAGGTTTAAAAGATCTGTCTGCAGCTCTGCAGTTGCCTCCAGCTTGTTAGCCACTGAATGGGTGAAATAGAAAGAAGATAGAAGAACCTAAGAAAGCAGAGGTGGGGAACAAATGACCCCTTGGCAAAGCCTCTAGCAAGTCACATCAAGTATTTGCCCACCTTATATCCTTTGTATAAAATAATTGTAAAACCAAAAAAGAGCATGCTTGAGAGTGTATTGGAAAGGACACTACTTCAAACTAAAGGGTAAATGACTACTATGGCTTGCTACCTTATATCTCTAATGGATATTTAAAAGAAATAAAAAGTTTTAGCCAAAAGGTATAAAATGTGTCTTTACAAGTGAGTGTTCAGTATCAGTCAGTAATTAGAAGGCAAGGGGTATTTCTTGTTTACTAAAAGTCTTTATGGTACCACTGAAATTCAGTCACATAAACCATTCCCTATCTTCTCTGAAGGCCTTAATATGAGAATTTGCCTTCCAAACAGTTTTACCTAGAGATATTTATTTCTTGGGAGTCTACTATTTTCCTCATAAACTCAGGCCTACACTTGAAATTGGATCACTTAAGAATATGTAATGGCTTTATATGCTCAACTTCTGACAATAATTTATAAAGAGCTTTCTTACAGTTATTCATAGGCTAAGAAAATAGCTTTTTAATGACATTGGATTTGGTTGGTAGATTTCAGTAGTAACCTGCTAAAGTAATATTTCTTAATATGATTCAGACATTCAAAAAAAGTACCTGTGGCATTAGTGTGGTTATTCCTAATATCATATTCAATTTCTGAATTTATTCTAGATAAATTCATTAAATTTCATTTCTATTACTACTGTCCCTATCTTTAATGAATTCCCAAGCATTTTCTTAGCACGTTATGAAGTTCAATGAGTTTCAAATGCTTTTTATGGAACAAAGGTACATTAAAAATTTAACTTGATAGTGAATTTCAGTTCAGTGGATTATATTTTATACCATTGACTTGTTGTGAAATTATAGCTTGATTCCCAGAATGAAAAGAAGCTTTACATCAAAATTAAAATTACATGTAGAAATTCTGTGAATTGAATCACAGGTTTAAAAAATGTTTTTTTTTAAATTGTTAGTAATAAAATATTAAATGTAAACATCTTCCACAAAATGCCCAAAACTATATATATATCTGAAGTACCTGTATCCAATCTATTAAGTTCCTAGAATTGGTATTGGTAGCTCCATTTTATTTATTTACTTATTTTTACTAATTTTTAATTAAAATCATAACTTTATACATTTATGAAGTACAATGTGATGATTGGATATACAATGCGGAATGCTTAAATCAAACTGATTAGCATGGCAATCACCTCACTTACTTTTTTTTGTGGTAAGATATTTGAAATTTACTGTTCGTTATTTTGAGATACACCCTTGCATTGTGCACGTTAAGTAAGATCCCACTAAATACCTCCCTCCTCCCACCAGTTGTCACTCTATTTTAAATCCAATTATTTGGTTAGTAAACTAATATAAAAAACAAGATGATTTGAGAACTTTTTAGTTAAATTGCTTTGTTCTCCTATTTGCTTCAAGTCATTTACAAACTCTTCACTGTAGTCAGTATCTGTCTATAGACTAGGTTATCAGGTATACGACCAATAGAATCAGTTTTAAATGTTCTTTCATCTATAGGTGAGTATTTCTGCCTCGTTCCTGCCTTTTAAGTGAGACATTCTTAAACCGTGCTATTATTATGTCACTCAAAGGGCGCTATTACAAACCAGAAAAAAAAAAATAAAAATAAAAAGGCTTCCAGGTGCACATGTAAGTTTTTCGGTTTGGATTCCCCGACTCTTTGAGACAAAGATTCAAGTTGTGTTATAATTATGCCAGAGGAGTGGGGAAGTAAGACAGAAAAGAAGGAAGTCAATAAAGTGTGCGTTATGCAAGTTACTGTGGGCACCTGCTCCCTAATACTACAGGGACACTCTGAGAGACAGCGTAGAACATGCATCTTTGAGTTACGTCACCCAAGGGACAAGTAACTTAGGTATTTATTCACCAAGTCAATCACTAAGGTTGGGAGGAGCATTGCCTAGCACTTCCTGCTACTTCATCTGCAGTAGGTGTGGGTGCGGGTCGCCAGCAGAACCTTCTAGCAAGAAGATATGGGCACCGTCAGTTGGCATCCACTAAAAGGATCAGTGTCAAGAGGGTGTTGTCCCCCAGTGATGGCAACAGCTACTACTTAGTGGCCAATCTTTTAATCATCAGAGAAGTACCACAGTGCCGTTGCCCTGTAAGATGTAATCATCAATGTACCAAAAGTATTTATAAACATAGCATAGATACCCTCGGAGACTTTTCTAATGTATGTAATTGCCCAAGTATCTAAAAACTACGATGGTCCCCAAATTACAATAGTTCTACTTAGGATTTTTTGACTATACAGTGATGGGAAAGCATTCAATAGAAACTGTACTCAAGTACTCAGACAAATAGTCTGTTTTCCACTTTCAGGATAATATTCAATAAATTACATGGGGTGGGGAAGGCAGAGCTATGGTGTTTGGTAATTTAGGTATGTTAACTGCATTTTTGACTTAAGAATAACTGGTGAGTTGTTTATCAGGATATAGCCTCAACATAAGTTGACAAGCATCTGTGTAGATGATAATATTATAGTTAAATATTTGCCCAACTCCAATTTTTCAGCACAAGAAAAAAATCCATTTCAAGTGACCCCTGTCCCTGGTTATGTGCCCATGAGATATGAAACAGACTCTAGAATTTAAATTACTAGATTCCTTTCATTAAGTTGATATTTTTAAGGCTTCAATAAGTGGTATTTCTAATTCTGAAGAAGAAATCTCTATTGCTCACTCATAGTTACTTAAATTATTCAGATCACATTTTAAAATTTGGGTAAAAATGTGTTAATCACTACTGCTTTACACTGGGATTTTGCTACTTGGTCAGGCAAAAATGATGGACCATTTGTCTGGAGAAACAGTTCTAGCTCAGGTCTACTAAGCATGTTTTCATTCTGAGCATTTGCTGAGGAAATCTCTAGAGGTCATCCCCTGTGCCCATCTACTTATTTCAGATCACTTTCTAAGCTTCATGCATGCTTGAGAAACCACTTAAAGACAAGAACATTACTAAGGGAATAAGATTTTGATGAGGCACAGTAGCTCAATGAGACACAAACATTGTAGAGAGAGGGTAGCCTAGAATGACTAACCTAAATTATGTTTTCCAGGAAAAAAATATAATGGTAGGGGTGAGTACTACCATAGTGCTGGGGTGCTATGGATGCTCAGTCATGTCTTGAGATCTTCTAGGACAGTGGTTCTCCAACTTCCTAATGGCGCAGCCCTTTAATACAGTTCCTGTCACGACCCACAGGTTGAGAACTGCTGTTCTAGGAGATTCCCCAAACCCTTCCTTTTCTCTACCTTCTCGCGCTCACGCTTATCACTTACACCTGAGCTGATGGCCACCTAAGTGCAGGAATCAAATGTTAGTGCCCCTGAAGTATTCAATCCCAGGCACATCCACAGCTGCTCAACCATGTAAAAGTGGATTACAAGGAATGTCATGAAAGGAAGGACTTTGCAGGATTTCCCCTGACACCTTTCTTTTCATGGTTGCTTACGTCTCGCCAAATAAGGTAATAGTTTATTCTTATAATCACAGAATCATGAGGTTAAGATAAGAAGGAACCTTAGAAATAAATTGTCATGTTGAATCCTGTTATCTTAATAATGAGGAATTTGGGGCGGTGCCTGTGGCTCAGGGTGTAGGGCACCGGCCCCATATACCGAGGGTGGCTAGTTTGAACCTGGCCGCAGCCAGCTAAAATAGCAACAGAGGCGGGTGTTGTGGCAGGCGCCTGTAGTCCCAGCTACTTGGGAGGCAAGAGAATTACTTAAGCCCAAGAGTGAGGTTGCTGTGAGCTCTGACGCCACGGCACTCTACTGAGGATGACAGAGCAAGACTCTATCTCAAAGAAAAAAAAAATAATAATAATGAGGAATTTGAGATTGAGGATGGTCTTGCACTTTGCCTGAGGTAACATGTCTGGGATACGTTTTCTCTTTCCGATCTCAATCTTCTTTTTATATATTCTAAATAATACTAGGTAAGTGACATATCAAACATGGAAAAAATAACTATAAATTTTTGACAAGTGATGTGATAACTAGTAAAAGTATTTTTAAAATCATTATTTCCCCTCCCTCCTTTCTTTTTTCTTTTTTCTTTTTATTTTTAATTGAATCATAGCTACGTACATTAGTTCAATCATGGGGTACAGTGTGCGGGCTTCATATGCAATCTGAAATATTTTCATCCACCTGTTCGACATAACCTTCATGGGATTTTCTCGTTTATTGTGTGAAAACATTTGTGTTCTGAATTTAGTAAGTTTCACCTGACCCTTCCAAGCTGCACCTCAAGTGTGATCCCTCCCTTTACCCTCTCTCATACCAAACCCTTTATTTATTTCTTTTGTTTCTCTTTCTCTACTAGAATTAAAATTCCAAAAGAATCAAGATTTTCATTTATACTATTTCCTGAAATACCCCAAGCACTTAGAAGAGCATCATGGTGCTCAGTAAATATTTGTTGGATGAATGAATGATTGCGATCCAGGCTCTTTATCCAGGAACAGAACATGATATTGTTTTGAAGCAGACCCTAACGATTCAAACATCTATATTTCTATCAAAGGGAGCTACTTTTTTCTTATTCCCATATCCTAAAATTGTGAATGATCAGAAAATCAGAATAAATTCAATTTTGAGATCATGACACATCAAAAGACTCATCCACGTATAGACAGTGCTTGTTGTGCCGAGCAGGAATGGAATGCCAACTAAGGAGAGCAGGGAGAGCTGATTGCTCGACTTTATTCCAGTGGTTCCGCTGGATTTCTGGTGTTGATTTTTCTAACAAGTAATTTGCTCTAATTTTGCATTGCTTTGCTATACTTAAAAATTATGTAGATTAGGCCCAATTGAGAAGGTAGCCCACAAATGTAAGATGTGGTCTTATCATAAGAATCAGTGCCATTGTGTGCCCAAATAAAATATTATTCCTTCCCATTCTGTTTAATTCGTATTACTCTTCTTTTACTCTGAGGAGAGAGAGAAAGTCCTACTTCACCATGCATTTGTTCCAACTCTCTGACCCAACCTTTTTTTTTTAACATTTTGTGATTTTTATTGTTTTTAGAATTAAAGTCACCTCTGATTATCAAAGCAGTAAATGCACATTGCCAAAATCTTAAAAAGTACAGAAAGCAGACAAACACACAAACACATACTCCCTAAGCTATGATCTTGACAAATAATTAGTGTTTGGGCACATTTCTTTCTTGCATGTACTATTTATCTCATCCGAACTCCTGCAGCATTTTATACTGTTGACCGATCCAGCTCTTCCATTCAGCTCTCTGTCTTTGGGGACCACATCCTCCTGACTCTCCTGTTTTGTTGGAGGCCTTTTCTGTATCCCTTTTTGGTGTGAGCCTTCATTAGTCTCAGCTCCCAGTCTCTCTGTTCTGTATGTTGTGACTTCAGAGCTTTACTAGGGTATCTTGAAGTCCACAAAATCTGCCTCTCCCGTCTTGATTTCTTTCCCCAACCTCCTAACTAAATTCAATGATTTATCTACTCCCAGTTGCCTACAGGCACCTCAAATCAACCTTACTGCAAAACTGAACTCCTTGTCTTCCTTCCTGAACTTGCTCTTCCAGTTGTGTTCTCAATCTGGGATATGGCATCATCAATCATGTATGCAGTAACCCGGGCCAAAACCCTGAGAAATCCTTTTTTTTTTTTTTTTTTTGAGACAGAGTCTCTCTCTGTCACCCTGGGTAGAGTGCCATGGTGTCATCTTCCCCATACTACAGTCAGAAAGATTATTCTGAAGAGCCAGTTTTATCATGTCACTCCTTGCTCAAAACCCTTGCCAGCAGCTTCTCATTGCCTCCAGGAGAAAGTCCCAAGAGCACTTTGAGATGTGACTTTTTCTTCCTTCCACATACGCATCTCTGGTCTCACCACTTGCTTGCTTGCTGCAGCTACTCTGAGTTATTTTGTTTCCATGACCCAACATTTTTATCTTCTTTTCTTATCTGTTTTACAGAAGACATGAAATGTATTTCCTTTCTTAATCAGAGCAATAGGATGACTGAGCCCCTCAGACTCTGGCTGCCAAATTCTCAGATGCTGAACTTGTACCATTTCTTGGCTACCAGGGGAAGTGACCTGGATACAGGGCCAGCCATACTCCTGGGAAGCCCCTGACTACTTCATTATCCTCCGAGTTCATGAAGAGGTCTTTTCCTCTTATCAAGGAACTCTTCACTTAATAAAGTGCCCCACACAGGATACATAAACAGCAAACTGCACTGGATTGAGTCTAATGTTTGAAAATAAACATCAATCCTTGCTCCCTGTGTTGAGACAAGGACACAGATGGCTGAAGACATGCTACCTATTCTCAATGTCATCAAGACAAGTGGCCACAAACATGCGTGAGTCCATCGTTGCCGGTTTACCGATGCTCGGCTTCACATTTCCATGTGTTTCAACCACTTGACCTCTTCATCAGTCATTTGGAACCGGGTTTTGCTGGTGACTGAGATTAGTTATACAAAAGATCTCTGGAGAAAGCTCCCCGACTTCATTGTTTCTGGGTTACTACTACCTTATCCAACTTCCTTGTGTAGAAGCTTGAGCACCTGCTTAGGTACTTAGACATCTCGGCACTTGAACTCATTTAGAAGTTCATTCTTTTCTCCCAGATGCATGTGTACATGTGACAAAGTCCTGTAGTCATATAATCTAGGTTGGGATCATAACTTCACATCCACGAAGTCACAACCCCAGGCTTTGCCAAAGTCAATGTTTTCCAGGACCAGTCCTCAACCATTTTGGCACCAGCAACTGGTTTCATGGAAGAGAATTTTTCCACAGATGGGGAGGGTGAGTGATGATTTCAGGATGAACCAAGTACATTACATTTATTGTGTACTTTATTTCTATTATTATTACATTGTACTATATAATGAAATGATTATACAACTCACCATAATGCAGAATCAGTGGGAGCCCGGAGGTTATTCTTCTGCAACTAGACAGTCCCAGCACTAGCATCACCACCTTAACTGCGCCTAGATCATCAGGCATTAGAGTCTCGTAAGTGTGCAGCCTACTTCCCTCCCTTGAGCAGTTTATATTGTAGGGTCCGTGATGCTACGGCAATCTAATGCAGCTGCTAATCTGCCAGGAGGCAGGGGCTCAAATGGTGATGGCAAGCGATGGGAAGCAGCTGGAAATACAGATGAAGCTTTGCTTGCTCACCTGCTGCTCACCTGCTGTGTGGCCTGGTTTCTAAGAGGTCCTACGCCAGTACCAGTCCACAGCCAGGGGATTGAGGACCACAGTTTTACAGGATTTCAGATAAATCAGAGAGGGCTTTTGTGAGAAAATCACCCTAGAGGGGGCAGACCCCAGAACACATGGCTTGGAGAGTACATCTCAGACCTGCCACCCCTCCTTAGCTGGACCTCTGCCCTGCTGGGCATGCCATGCACAATAGTGAAAAATGGGCTTGGATGTGATCTCTCTTCCCCGTCCCAGCTCTCCTGCTCCCCACCAAATAACTTTAAAAATCTACAAAACACCAAGTTCTCATTCTTAAAATGCAGTCATATTCAAAACAAACTTGAAGAGAAACTGGAAACGTCTCCCGCCCTTACGTTGGAAGGAGGCTAGTTAGCCTTCAGAATGCATTTTGAACTTGTGCACTTGTCTGCCTTTTAATGTGACTGAAAATATTTCTGGGAAGTTCTCATCTGCCATCTTCCCATATTCAACTTTGATTTGAAAGTTAAAAAATTCTGTAATAAAAAAGGTAAATCTGATAACCCCATTTATGACATATTACTACAACCAACATCTTGCTGAATAAAGTACCCCATAAGGCTTTCTTTTTTTTTTCTTTTGTTTTGAGGCAGAGTCTCACTTTGTCACCCTCAGTAGAGTGCTGTGGCATGGTAACGCATAGTAACCTCAAACTCTTGGGCTCAAGAGATTCTCTTCCCTCAGCCTCCAGAGTAGCTGGGACTGCAGGTGCCCATCACAATGGCTATTTTTAGAGACAGGATCTTGATCTTGCTCTTGCTCAGGCTGGTCTTGAACTCATGAGCTCAAGCAGTCTACCCACCCCAGCCTCCCAGAGTGCTAGATTACAGGCATGAGCCACCCCAATGGGCCTTAATTTCTTAAGTATTTTTTACCAGCATTTTCCTCCTGAGCTGCTTCAGAATAGACTCCAATCACTTTTCAGATGATCAGTTGGAGACAGAAAATAATAGAATTAGATACTAGCTAGCAGAAAAGATTTGTGAAGTGAGAATGTGAAGGAAGGATTCTCCATTACAATCAACAGTTAGTTGATCCTAGAATTATCACCATACCTTCCGTCATTCCTATCCCAACACACCCAGCACAGTGCCAGGCACATAGAATAGTAAAATTTGTAAATTAGTAGGATCATCTTTACCAGGGTTGGCAAATTACCACCATATGCCACATCTGGTCTCTAGCCTGCTTGTATAAATTAGATTTTATTAAAACCTGGCCTTGCCCTTTCACTTACGTGTTATCGTTGGCTGTTTCCTCATTGCAAGGACAGAATTTACAAAAAGACTTCATCGGATCTCCAAAGTCTAATATATTCACTATCTGGCCCTTTATAGAAAAAAGTTTGCTGACTCTTATTGTAGACCTACTGCATAAAAGTCCACTCAATTAATATTATTTTTAATGTTGATAAGGATTCTTCTGGTCCAGAAACTAAGCTGCGTGCCTTTGGGCAAATTGCCTTTGTGTGCCTCAGTATCCTCATCTTGTTAAAGTGGAGATAACAGTACCTATCTGATAAAGATGTGAAAATTAACTTAATAAAGAGCTCAGAGGCATGCCTGGTACATAGTAAGTACTCAGCAAATGTTAGCTCTTATTCATCAGCTCACTGATTTTATCCATGCCATGGTAATGGTCCTGTTACCAAGGACCAAGACATGTTCAAGGCGATTGTTTATATTATTTTATTTCAGAGTGGCAGGAGCAAGAAGCAGAGCAGGCTCCTGAAAGCTGCCTGACAACAAAGTGAATGTTGAGCAGAGAACAATTTATTTAAGCCTTCTTGGTTAGCGTAGATTTGAGCCATTTCTACAAAAACATGACGAAGAATGTTTTCTGAATATGTATCATCCCAGCACCTTGGCAATGAATTACAAAAGCATTAGAAAGTATAGTGCCCAGCATATAGTACACTTAGTAATGCATTATAGAAGTATTATGGTCTAGTGGAAATTTGTTAATGATTAGAAAACAATATGAGTTTCCTCATAGCATGAGAACTCTAGCATCTAAGGGTAAACCAGCCGCCTGAATCATCTTTCCATGGTTCAAATATAAAATTTGAAATGTAAGTGTAAATTTTGTTATTTAAATCAATGGTTGGCACACTTTTTTTATAAAGTGCCAGACAGTAAATGTTTTTGGCTGTAGGAGGATTGCATGGTCTCTGTTACAACTATTCAACTCTGCTCTTATAGCATAAACGCAGCTACAAATAATATGTAAATGCGTGTCTGTGTCCCAATAAACATTATTTATAAAAGCAGATAATGGGCCAGATTTGGGGCCATGACTTATGATTGTCAGACTCATGACTTAAACAATTACAAATTGTATTACATTTTGTTTTTCTTGTTCACTCTTTCCATCACTCTCCCATTCTCCTGTACAACTTTATTTCCAACTTAAAAATATTCCCATTTGTGGGTGATGCCTGTGGCTCAAAGGAGTAGGGCGCCGGCACCATATACAGGAGGTGGTGGGTTCAAATCCAGCTCCGGCCAAAAACTGCAAAAGAAAAAAATATTCCCATTTCCCATGCATGTAAGGTCTACCTGAAGAAAAAAGAGACATAGCTTGCCATCTAAATTTCAATTTGTTTTATCAAATGTTTCTGTTTAGTTGGGTTGGAAGGGGTGGTGAGTATTGTAAAAATGCTTCTGTAATATATTACAAGATATATTTTTTCTTCTTATGAGTTGAAATGACATTGTCAGTCACTAATGGACAAAAAACTGGCAATGTTATGTAATTAAGAAGTTGACCTAACCTTCATCCCTTTTTCTTATATTTCTAGAATTAAACTGAAAGGTAAATGAAAAAAATTCCCTAAGTAAATAAGCTCAGTGCAGAAATAAATTCAGTAACATAGATTATTTTTGCTAAACTGAGCGTCGGTAACTCTGACAACTTGCTATTTTACATCACTTATGTTGCGGAAAGAAATGTATGTCTTGTTCATCTGAGACAGTGTGCTGTCCAAACCATTATGTTCCTGAATCTTCATCTAATCTATCAGAATAATCTTCATCTGGTGCTAGTTCCATTAAATATGCCCATTATATTTCTCACTTTTTTATTAATGTCGAAGAAAAACTATGTTAAAATCTTCTGATGATTAACGCAAAGTCCATTTGTTGATGAACTAAAATACAAAAGAAATGTCAACTAGGGAAACTCCAAGTAAAGCTATGTGGACTAAAACTCTAAAGAACCGGTCGTCCTTTATTTGGGAACCTGAACTATAGCCCAGAGAGGAAGTAAAGGAGGTCCCTGAGCATCGTGACGCCTGATGTTCTTTCTCTACTCTTAGGAAAGCCTCAGAGTTTGCAGTCTTGAAGATTATCACTATCATTTGCTTTTTTCCTTTGCTCATCATAGCTTTTTATTTATTTATTTATTTTGCTTTCAACTGAAGCCTGGTATACACACAGGACAGTATTATAAGAATACAGTTAAACGAATTCAGCTGTGTAACCCAGGTCACAGAAGAGAAAATTGCCTGTACCTGAAGAACCCCCTTGCTCCCCTTTCTTGCCCTGCTTCCCGAGATCCCCACTGACCTATCTCCACAGCGCAGGTCTGGGTGGCTTGTCCTTGTACTCTGCCCGCTGTAGTCACACAGGTGGGGCCCTTGGGTGTCTGATTTCTTTAGCTCACTATCACATTTTGAAGATTTATCAAAATGAATATGGATATGATGAATCCTACAGTTACAGCTTATTCCTTTTCAGGCCCCTGGGGTATTCCATTCTATGAATATACCACAGTTTAGTTTTCTAATTTATTTCACAGACATCTGGGGAGTTTCCAGTTGTGAACTGTGACCAGTAAGCCTACTCTGAGCATTCTTGCACACGTCTTCTGGTGACCACATGCACCTTACCCCCGAGTATATACCTAGAAGTGAAATTGCTGAGACAAGGAGTAAGCATTTGGATATTCAGTTTTCAGAGTTTCTGCAGAATAATTTCCTAAAGCCCGCAGCAATTTTATTTATTTAGTTATTTATTTTTCTTTATTAAATCATGACTGTGTACATTGATACGTTTATGGGGTGCAGTGTACTGATTTGATATACAATGTGAAATGCTTACATCAAACTGATTAACACATCCATCCCCTCACTTACTTATTTGTTGTGGTAAGACAATTACATTCTTTTCTTAATAGTTTTGAAATATACTATTACTTTATGCACCTTAGATGAGGTCCCACCAAGTACCCTCCCTACTTTTGTCCATCCTCTTCCCTCCTACATTCTGGACTATAGTTATGTTTTACCATTTGTATAAATGTGTAGGTGATTATATATTGATTTCATAGTAGTATTGAGTACATTGGATACTTTTTTTCCCATTTTTGAGACACTTTACTAAAAAGAATATGTTCCAGCTCCATCCAGGTAAACATAAAAGATGTGAAGTCTCCATCTTTTTATGGCCACTTAGTGTTCTATGGTGTACATATACCACAATTTGTTCCATTCATGGGCTGATGGGTACTTGGGCTATTTCTATGTCTTGGCAATTATGAATTGGGCTGCAAATCAAAACTACTTTGAGGTATCATCTAACTCCAGTGTGATTAGCCCACATAACAAAATCCCAAAATTTCAGATGTTGGCGTGGATGCAGAGAGAAGGGAACACTCCTACACTGCTGGTAGCTAATATGGCCTTTTTAGAAAGAAGTTTGGAGCATACTCAAGGAACTAAAAGTAGGTCTACTGTTTGATCCTGCAATTTCTCTACTAGCTATATACCCAGATGATCAAAAATAATTTTACAACAAAGACATTTTAAATAGCGAGTTGGAAGTCAGTCCTGCTTTACCATGGGACATAACAGCAGCAAGTGATTTTGACAACGATGACTTTCAGTCACAAAGAACACGCCACCCATGGTCAGCCACAGCTATTTAAAATGAAGAGTGTTGGTGCTTTCTGTAATGTAATGATTATTTTTTAAAGTGAGGACCCTTACGATAAGCTTTTCTGACCTAACCAGGTCATTTTTGTGGAAACACTCATTGCCCTCTATGATCCACTCATTCCTCTGTGAATAAATAAATGGGTTTCATGCTAAACTTCTAGACATACTGTTGGATTGTCAGAGCAGAAAATACTAGTGAAAATTGTGACAGCTTAATAATCCAGAGGCTCCGACTCACCGTAGCCATGCATGTAGAGCATTTTTGCGTGTTTCTGTGAAGATGCAGCCTGTTGGATTGTCATTCCATATTCAGGATACAGGATCTTGGCATGGAAGTTCTGAGAGCCAATGAAACGTGTGAGTTATCCCAGCAAAGCAGTAGCTCGGAAATTTGGAACTTAGAACAAAGGCATGTGCCTTGACTAGGGAGGAAGTTCTCTAATGGGGCCCTATCTGTTGTTTCTTTGCTTTCTCCTCTGTCCTGGCAGAGTTCTTGTTGACTTCCAAGGGAAAGCCTCTAGCCAGGTAAGAGAAGCTCTTGAGGGATTAAGTTGAGATGAGCAAATGAACTTGTCGGATGGAGCGCTTCCCACCAGAAACAGCCGTCCCAACGGAGAACGCCTGCTCACTTTGAAGAGTGCAAGTGCTTATGACAACAGTTTCATCTACCCGGGGAGACAATATCTGGGGATATTGGGTTTACCAGGTTTTTTTTTTAATTTAAAATAATATATTAGTGAATATGAATTTAAATATAAATACATGAAATATGAACATTAATTTGTTTAACTCTGTATTTTTCACATTGAATTCATACGACCGCAGGAATAATGTCCCTACTGTAAGAATTCTGAGCATTTTGACTGGGTGGCATAAAATGCCCATGAGAGGACTTCAGCAGTTGGGTGGAGTGGCCCATGTTACGTGGCTTCTAAGGGAATAATAAGATTCAAAGTTCCCATGTTTTTTGCTCTCACTGCAGACTAGGTTCTTGTCAAACGTTTCTCATCCTTGCAGTAACCCTAAAAAGATGACATTGCTGTTCCCATTTTATGTAGACAAAAAAACAGAGGCTGAAGCACTTACCCAGTGTCATGTATTTAGCAAGTAGTGCAGCTGTGACCTCCATTCATCCTCTTTAGCTGCTGTGACTCCTGCCTGAGTTATTTCAGAGGTGTGTGTAAACACCAACAACAGGAGGGACTCGGGGTGGGGGGTCAGAATATATGCATGGCAGATACCGAATAGAAAACCACAAAGAAAAAATAAAATTCCTATACAACAGGGTTGACTAATTTCATTCAAGTTAGGAAAAATCCTAGCCAGGGGATCTCAATCCAGCTCCTCACAGAACCACCAGGGCCTTAGGCATCAGCACTTTGGTTTCTGTTTTAATGTCTTCCGAGACTGAAAAATCTAAATCATAAATGGATTTTTTTTAAAAGAAAGCATCAAAATATATGCGTATATGGGAAAAGGTTTGACAACCTGTGGGCTGATCCATGTATGACACTTTAAAGAAACAATAAATGGAAAAGAACATACTTTATGAAAGTCATCTCACATGTGATTAATCCACAGTCCTTACCATTCATGTAGTTTTGAATGTAGATCAGAGACAGGTGAGAACTCGTGTACCCAGCAATGTGTGTGGTCACTTCAGACAGGGCAGGAAGGGCTGGGGCTGTAGTGCAGCAGGAGGAAGAAGTTCAGCTTGGAGAACGTGCGTCTAGGGGACTTCACGGGGCTGAGTGTGTAGAGGCTGCTGAGAGGAGATTTTTCTCTCTGTAACGACTTGAAGCCAGGTTTTCCTGGTGCCTGGCCCATCGCAGTCCCTCTGGCCTTCTGTGGATGCAGAGGAAACTTGGAATCAAGAGAGGCCAGTGGTATAAAAAGGTGGAAGAATAAGAGACAGAGTCTTAGAATCACCATTACTGGGATCATGTCCTGGAATGTTTGACAAATGGAGCAGCTCTGGGATCTAAGGGGGTAAAGCCTGGCATATTTTGGTATCAGACTCCTGTGTGTGTGAAACCCAGCTGAAACTGACAATTTATAGACACACAACCTTAGGATTTTCATTTGAAATAAGCCAAGTTTTCAGAAGAATTCTTTCGGAAAGTGCATTTCACACTCAAGGACAAGGAGTAACTCTTTCAGAGCCCTAAACGTAAAAACAAGTGCTGGAAGTGAGTCAGAGGGGAGCACGTGCACGTATGTACTTCCTGCTGTTAAGACGACACAGATGTGTGACTGAGCTATCTAGGCCAGGCGCCCTCGGAAGCAGCAGCCATGGACGAAGACTTTACTAGACACCAGAGGAGGCCCCCCACTCGCCACCTCTCCAGCACCTTCCTCCCCACTAACTTCTATGGTAATCGATGTGTTATTTTAGTCCTTTACTTTTCTTTATACATTTTCCCCCAGATGCGTATTCATAAACACTACCATTTGTATTGCCCGCTTTTAAAATGTATGTGTGTGTGTGTGTGTGTGTGTGTGTGTGTGTGTATATATATAGCATTTAGGCCTCTTTTAATCCATAGTTTTTCCCCTTCATCTCCCTTTTTACTTCATTACAATTTATGTGTTGAAAAAGCTACATCGGAGGGTGATTGGTGGGATCACACTTATGTGCATCTTACAAGAGTACAAGTGAAAATTACTAAATGTAGAATATAAAAGTCTATGTGATTAAAAGGCCATGAAGGCTATGTTAAATAGTTCAATGAAAATATTTCAGATTGTATATGAAGTCAGCACATTGTGGCCCATGATTGCACCACTGTACACAATTATGATTTAATAAAAATTAAAAAAATTAAAAAAAAAATTTCTCCCACTCTTTCTGGAAACCGAAATCATCATTTCTGCCTTGGGTAGGGATTGTGAGGAAGCAGGGTGTGCTTTTTTGTTCTTTGCGCTACAGAAGATGTCCTGACTGGAAGAGGTCACAGTTTTGTCTTAGTCAGAAATGGGATGTTAAGAATCATTAACTGTAGTTGAATGACAATAGGTCCTCCCCTTTAAAAGCTCTGTGTTCCTGCTTAATTTTAAGAAAAATCGGTATTTTAAGAATTTTCCTTCTTTGCTGGCAAAGTAATAAATTTCCCTTTTCTTCTTCTATAAAATAAAGACAGACAGATAGTACATGAGGGCAGTGCCAGGGCAGAGGGAGGAGCCTCCATTCCACAGTTCTGCAGTGGGGTCGAGAGCCCATCTCAGAGTCACTGAGATCCAGGGCTCCAAGCCTGCAAAAGCATGAACTAGAATGCCCCCCCCCCATAGAAGGGGTCATTACCATTGCCCATTAAAGTGATTGGGGTGTCTCCTTTTTTCCTTCCATCTAAGGGCAGCACTTCTTTTATTTAGCTTTTAAACCCAAATTCTCTCATGTTCTTTTCGCTATCTCCCTGGCCACCTCCCTGGTTTCAATACTCACTACACTTGCCTTTTAATTAGATTGCAGAATAAATGATCCTAATATTTTTATTCTATAAACTATCACTGTTTTGCCAGCACTAATGTGATGAAAAATATTTGCTTTGAATTAATACCACTCTGTGCCTCCATGTGGTGTTTAGTATAATGAGGCAATTCAGCAGCAACGTGCCTAGCCTTGTGAGTCATCTATAGTTGCAGCTCTGTAGGACCAGCTTAACTATGATCCTCCTAGTCTGCAAACAGGTCTTGAATCTCATTGTACTCAAGCACGCCTTTCCTTCTCCCTACAATGTCCTTACTTTAGAGACTACAGGACACTGATGAGGAAGATGATGCCAAATCTATCACAGACAAGGAGATTAAACGGGAGAAAACTACAGACAGGAGGGTAGGATGCTGACAGTTGAAGTAGCTGCCTGTTATATTCGGTTAAATTTGCTTTGGGGACACTTCATAAAAACACTTGTGGCAAGTTCCTAATAGATTATCTTTGAAATTCTTTGTTTATGCTTTGCTTTTCCTGGGAGGGAATCTTTGGAGACATATTAATTCCTCTGACCAGGGGAGCTTGAGAAATCACATTCCTTCTCTTTGCTGGTTTGGAGTTGATGATTGCTGTCCTTTGCATCCAGTTGGCATTTGTCTTTTCTGGGGTTCTGGGAGGACCCCAAACCAGGCTGGGGGCCAACAAGGGAGATGACACTGAAGAAAGAAGACTTCACACCAACTTAATGCATAAAAACTGAGAAGCCTGGAGAGGCATACATTGTCTCATGCACTGGGCAGCAGATTGAGGCAGTGCAGCAGCACTTCAATTCCTCAGAAACCTTTTATTGCTCTCTAAGACAAAGCATTGTGATAAAAAGGAAAAGTGTCAAAATTCAAAAATAGGAACAAACTTAATATCCCCCTCAAAGGTCCGGTGGAAGAGCACAAGGTAATAACTTGTCAACAATAGGCCAATAATGCATTCAGAAATGGGGAGGGAAAAACAAGTTCATCTTTGCAGAGCAGACAAACCAGTTTCCCTAATCTAACTGATGATCAGGGCTTAGTCTGGCCCATCTACTGATTCTCCACGCAGGGATGGTCTTGGTGATTATTACCCTGTCTCCTCTGCCCCTGGGCTCTATTCATCTGCAATGTTTTTGATAAGCAGCTGCAGGCATGGCCTACATGCTTTACCCTGAATTTGAGTGCCCAGGAGAAATCAGCCTGTCTACCTCCCCCATGTTCTCTTGGTCTTGGTCAATGGGGTGTGAAGGGAGGGTGAAGGGATTGTGATTTTTTCCTATTTTTGAATTTCAACACTTTTTCTTTTTATCACAATGCTTTGTCTTAGAGAGCAATAAAAGATTTCTGAGGAATTGAAGTGCTGCTGGACTGCCATTTTTGTGGGGTAAAGGGAGAACCTAAACGTCATTTCCACATTATCTGCAAGGGTTTTTCTGCCTGGAGTTGATATGAGCAAGTGCTGTCAGAAACCTTCCTCTCCTCTCTGAAAGGACCCACATATTTAATCAGAAGATTTATGAATACACAAGCCAAGAGGGCAAACCACCAGAAGGGAATTGAACAGAAGAGAAAACATTTTTTAAATTGTACAGAAACATTACCTACATGCTTTTTTTTTTTTTTTTTTTTTTTTTTAAGAAACAGTTGATTTAGTTTGTGGCTCAACAGATCATATTTTTTTCTGTTCCCAGTGCACGTTTGGCTCTCATTACAGTGATTTTTGTACTTTTCAATAAATTTTTCCAGTGCAAATGAGTCTTAGAATATCCTAGCATTTATCACTTACAAGATTGTTTTCTTACTTGGTGATTCCACCAGACCTTCTTCCCCTTTCCCAAGTACTGAAGCAATATTAGTATATATTTTTCTTTAAAATTAAAGTGCACTTTCCCTGGTTTTGCACTCAGCATTTTAACTGTCCCTTAAGAGAGCTGAGAACTCTCTGGGGGTGTTTCAAAACTCCAGTTAAGACATGCTAATCAGTGTCTTTTCCTTTCTAAAGTTCTCCTTTTTATCACTTTTGCTTGGCTAATTACAAATGAGCCCTAAATGCATTAGAAGCCAAAAATTTAGAAGAGACCAAAGATGCAAGTAAACCCTGACAAGGAGCCTCTATGTTCTCCTTCTCTTAGTCACTGGCCCTTTGTGGTTGGGGACAGCTGTGGCAGAGAAGAAAACAGGACATCTAGGGCCTCGGGGGAAATGCCAGTGGGACTACATTAATCATTTTGCTTAAAATCCAAGCAGCTTATCTTTTCTGAAGGTTCTCCTGGAAAATAAGAAGTATACTTAATATTGCAAATTCTGCTTTGTAAGTGCCTTTGTCTAGCCTCATTTTGTATTTATGCATTTTTCTTTCTCTTCCCTTCTGCAACCTTCCTACCAAGCAAAGCCAGTGCGTGTTTGGCTCTTAGTCAGTTCTTCTTTGGGTGTAAAAGTCTTGGCATTTCTGTTTCAGTTTTCGTCATAGGAAAGAGCATTTTTCAATAATGCCATTGAAATGCTGCTTTCTCTACTCCAACACTTTATCTGGCAAAAGGATTTGCTGGGACTAGACCCAAAGAAAATGGAAAAAGAAAATGGGAAATGGCTCTGGGAGGCAAAATGCCAGCTGCTCCGCTCTTGTGATTCTGCATTTCATCACTTCTTTTTCCAATTCTCCAATCCTTCTCCCTAGAGCATCTTTGCATTTCTCATGAGAAGAGCTAGTCTCCCCAATGCCAAGACATTGGAACTTCCTTTGACCATACTTTCTTCCCACGTCAAATGTCTAGAACTGTGACAATCCTCATGGCAAGGAAAAGCCATCATTTCAGTAGTCCATCCAGTGAGACGGCCACGGGAGAACGGAACTCTTGCAGATACTGGACTCCCCAGGGTCATGTGTAAACTTATATCAGGTCACATTTACATCTCATTTACACTTCACCCAGTCTTCACTGTGTGCCTTTCCCATGTAATATTCCCCGCTTCCTTTATTTCCATTTCTGCTTAGACCTGCTTCTGCTCTCCAGCTCTTTTCGATTGCTTGTCATACACAGGGCTAAAGAAAAAGCAGGTGGTGGAGGTGAAGTGTTGTATTAGAAGTGGAAACTTCTCATTTTCCTGAGAAAGACTAGGTTCTCTCCTGCTAGTGTGGATGGGCTGAGAACCTTCCACTATGCGTTTTCTTCCTTTCATCTTTGGGCTCCAGGGAATAGTTCAAAGTTCTACACTAAGAAGCTTGACATGCTTCTTACCCACTTTTCTCCCAACTACCTTCCTACTTCCTTTGCACCTCACTAGCTACTGATGCTCCAGTGTGGAATGGTAAAGTCGGGGAAAATAAATGTGACTTCTGTGCCATAGGTAAAATAAACGGGGTGCTGTGAGTTAATAGTTGTAAAAACTTTGACTTCTTTTTTATAGAATTTGTGCTTTTAATCCTAACCAAAGGGGGGGAAAAAAAGCTATGAAAAGGAAGATTGGTACCTTTAGAGAAGCTGACTCCAGACATCATAAAATGATCCTTCTTCTTTTCATGCCTGAAATCCCACCACTTAGAAATCTATTTGGATCAAAAGGAGATCGGGTCTCTGGGTGGGACACATGGACTGTGAGGAAACCCTGCTATGGAATTCTCACTGGGTTATTCCCCAGAGCTCAAAAAAAAAAAAAAAAAAAAAGGAAGAAAACATGGTGGAGGGTTCTCATCCCATCCACACAACCTAGGCTTTCCCCCCCAAATTAGACTCTAATGCAGTGACTATCTATGATGGTATAGAGACTTTAGAGCACTTAGAGATAATTCATTCAGGGTGTGGGAGAAGATCCTCATTGTGGGGGAATGGAACACAGAAGAGGAACTCCAAAGCAGAGTGAGCATAGGAATGCAAAATGAGATGGCCAGATACTAGAAGGAAGCAGCTTCTATTTTCTACAGTGATCAGGGAATACAGGTGTCTGAAGATTAATGGCAGGAAGTCTAGAGAGTCCACGTGGATCCCTGCTGCTCATTGGAAACATTCACAAGCAACTTAGGGTCCAATTGGGCAAGGAGGGCACTACTCTACCAATAATGGACAGTGTACTAGAGAGCTAGGTGACAGTAGTACTTAGGGACCCTCTGTAGACTTCACTTTGTAAAATGAGACACTAAGAATTTAAGAGGACTTTAAGTTTGATCATACTCACACAAACTGGATTAACTAAGTCTTCCAGACTTGCATTTATTGCTAGCATTAAATATTATCTAGGGTTACGCTAGCAATTTTTTGTAGTTACATTATTTTGTTAATTTATATTAAACTTACAGTGTGCTAAAATCTCTACCATTTATCTCATATGAAGCAGTCGAGTTATGTTATGGGTTTCCGGAGCTTAGACTCCGGAACCAGAGTGCCTGGCTTGAATTTTTGGGTCATCTGTTGCTTTTCATTTTGTCATTAGTAAACTGAAGAGTAGTGACCCTAGAACTTCCCATATAGATTGTGAGGGTAAATTATCCAAGGAGATCTCTCAGCACAGCAAGGGTCTACATAAACTTACTTCTCAAACACACGGCAAGGGTCTACATAAACTTACTTCTTAAACTAGTCTATTAATTCAGTACTATAACGTGGCTCACTGATTAAGCACAGAGATTTATAAACACTTATGAATATTCATTAATTTTTACAGAATATTGAATATCCCTGCCATATTCATGTAAATAACACAGTTGAAGAGCATTCATTTGAGTTTTTCTCTGCAACTTTTCTATCTTAAATGTAGAGTGTAAGAGTGTATCATGGGTGTGGGTGATGAACATTACCAACGGCTAAAAACACAAAAAAATGCAGACAAAAAAATCCAAGCCATTCATTTCTTGAACACAAACAATTTGGTTTTTGTGAATGTCAACAATGTTGTATAAAATGTTAATCTTCAAGAACCCAGGTAATGTGTGATTCATACTTCACTTAGGTTATAAAAAAGACAACCACTTTTAATTCCTTGTTGATATGTAGATATGCTACAAACCCAAAGAAAAATGAGATTCAGTAGTATTTATATTCCTGCTCTTAAGGTTGATATCCAAATGTTGATACATAGGTGGCTTCAGTTTCAACCTGATAAAAATTAGTCTTTCTAAAATCCGTCTTGTTTTTTTTTTAATTCGACAGATAGTTTGATGCATTGCTAAACTTTCCCACTTGACGAATCCCTACGTGCCCTTTAAGATCCAGGTGAAATGTTACTTTCAAGTAACACTTTCAATTAATTGTTTTTCCTTAGTGCTTTTCTTAATATCTTAGGCACATACTGACTTTAGGTTTTATTTTTGTATATCTTGCTCCTAAAATTGTGACTAATCTTGGAATCATTTCTTATTAATCTCTGTCTGACCAGTGTTTGGAATATTGTGGGGCTTACATAATTCTTATTGAGGGTACAGAGGAAGGAAAAATCTTGCCATGAATTGCTTTGGGCCTTTGAGGCAAACTGCACACAACCAGCACAACTTGTATGAAATAGTAGGACAGTCTTTAATTCCCACTGTATTCTTCAATATAAAAGATATAAAGAAAGATGAACAGGAAAGCTAAGGCAAAGGATTTTGAAGAGAAGGAAAATGAAGACCATCTATTATATAATTTTGTCAGGATAAGATGGCTTTTAAAAGGTTGTTGTAATCGGTGGGAAGTGGGAACTGATTAATGACTACACACAGTTTTAGATGGGAACACTTAAAACTCTTACGGTTATGCGAGTACCTGAAAGGGGAACGAATGACTAATATTGAGCGCTGACAGCACAGGGATGAGCACTTCATAAATAAGAAATTGAAATTCATGATTTATACCTTTTTTTAATTTTTTGGCCAAGGAAGTTAACAATGGGAATGAAGATTGATAGAAAATCCATCTTCAACATCTCGTTCAAATAAATATAAGAAAATCAGTTGATTTAAAGACATGAGAAAATCAAGTGTCATTTCATAATCTTCTCTGCATATTTATCAAGAGAGAAATAGATTAGTTCTTAATTTCAGCCAGAAAATGAAATTAATCAAATCCCAAGCCTGCTGTCATTTCTACCCTTTTGCTCTTGGTGATGGTTAAAATTTAAAATGAGCTCTGTTAAATAAAATGAACAAAATTTAAATATTGCAGTTTTCCCATTATACTTACTTTGACTGCTTGAATAAACAAACAGCATGGGTTGATATTTGCATGTCTGAATAGCATTAATAATTATGAAGATGGAATAGATCAGCAAATGGTACAGTAGGCAGATAAATCTTAAGTCAATAGAAACTAAGGTGGCTTTTGTGTGGCATTCTTAGTGTTCTTTATGATCTCAGGAAGCTGCTTCTCTGTAGGATAGCCACCTCCAATTCTTACATAAAAGACAACTGCAGGATAATAATACATACATGCAATAGAGTCAAACAACACTTTCAGGAAAACTCAAATGTAAAAATCTGGTATTTAGAGATATTATTACTTAAACTCACGCTGAAGCAAATGGATGATCTTTCCATTCTAAAACAATTTGACAGTGTGTATTTATACAGTGAATACTGAAGTACACATAAAGCATGGTTTGATTTGACATAAGAAATCACGTACAACGTCTCAGGAACACATTCATTGCACAAAAGCTATACGTCTGCATTCAGGATGTGAGGCATAAAGATGTAATTATCAAAAACTCACAACTGACTGGCAGTGTGATGCTTGATGTGAGGGAAAAAATAATTGCACAGTCCCTTCATTTAAGGACTTTAAAAGTGTGGAAAGGTAGATGAGGCCTGTGTGACAACTGAAAAATAGATGAGTGTAAAATAGTCATTCAAACTGCGGCTGCTCACGTGACTTGTGCCTCTCTCGCACCTGGGGGATGCATTTTCTTATTTGTGTTGGCTCATGAACAACCACATGTTCCCTGTCAGTGCCGAAGGAAGGCCTGGGGTCAGGTGATGGCAGTTGGCCTGGGACTCCTATGGAAGGTGGGTTGGCTGAGGGCATTATACACATCTCATTTATCCTGTCACATTCTGAGAGAGCTCTTACTATCTCCACCTTACACGAAGAGGTCTGAATATCAGAAACTCAGATGAAAACCATACTGATTTGCATGTGGGCAGGGTTTCTATCACTGAATGCCACCACTTTCCCAGTCTGTGTAGCATTAAATCCTATGTTCTCTGCTAGTGAATGATATCTTATGACATCAGGTGGTGCACTCTGCTCCCCTCCCTGCTATTTCCTCTTCTACCTCTCTAGGAAAAAGCTAAATATATAGATAGTGCTGAGCACCAGACTAGAGCCACTTTGGCTGCTTCCCTCAAGAATTCTGGAATTTCAAAGATGAACTCTGAGGGTTCATTTTCATCATGGCATGAGACCTTGTGAATGACAGAGCCTGGCCATACTAGTTCTCCATGTCTGTGTGGCAAGATAAGAGACTTCCATCTCCTTTCCTGCTGCCGGGTCCCCTCAACCCCGGGGGAGATGATGGAGAGGTTGTGGTTAAACTGAGCTGACAAGGCTGTGGAAATGGAGGATTCAAGAACACAGGAGGTCATCGCATTGGGTGGAATTTCCTTGTGGGCTCTGACATCACGCTACCTAGGGCAGCACTTGGCGTGGAGAGAAAGACTGCAGGTGCAGGGCCCCATTTTTAGGGAATGAGAGGTGATGAAAGCCCCCATGAAAGGGAACACAGGAAATACAGAATTGCATGGTGTCAAAGGACCTCCACCTTTTCCCCAAGACAAAGCTGATCGGTGTTACTTCATGTAACCAGTAATCGCTGTGTAATAAAGACACATTATATAAGGAAATCCGAAGCATTGCCCTAGAAAATACCATAAGAGAAGATGGGGGAAGAACACACTTTGCCTGAGAGACTGGGGGGGTTGCGTGTCCTCTAGAGAGGTCAGAGGGAGAAAGGCACAGCAGGGAGGAATTTGGGGGTGAAGGGAAACTGGCATCCTGCGCAGGGGAAGGTAAGTGATCAGAGGACAATTTGGCAGACAGGCTTCTGTCTTAGAGCAAAGATGAAGGCAAGATGGGATGTGTGACCTGAGGCCTTCCTTTACCTGGAAACAGGGCTACAAACACTATAATCACACATCCCCAAGCGGAAGGGAAGTTCTCAGACTTCCCTGGACATAGTTGTGGCCAAAGGGTCCAGTCTTGTTAGGTGTTTCTAATCTGCAACAAGTCAGATGTAGTCTTATTTTGTGGTCTATTTGTCTGCATGGATGTAGCTCTAACAGTTACTGAGATTGGATTCGAAAGGCCTCATCTTTTGTCTTCTTTCAGCTAAGCAAAGTGGCTGTGCAGCCTCTCAGAGTTTTCAGAGAGCCTCTGTAAGTGCCTTACACAGTGTGTTTCCAGGCACGGACAATGGGTGTGGGGAAGGACACCACTGCCTCTAGCTGTCAAAAGCAAGGGAGTGGGGAGGAAGAAGGGTTTAACTCCCCAAATCCTATTTGTTTAGGTCAAATTCTTGAAGAAACTCTAAAGGAAATATGCCTCTTTAGTCTCCCGATTTACAGAGATGGGATTCGTCACACTTTTTAAACTTTTAACCAAGATGTGGTGTGGCTGAAACCAGCCTGAGAGTGTTGTCTAACTCATGTCTCCAGCGGAGGTGGTAAAGCTGTTTTCTTTTTGAAGAAAGGAGTGAAAAAAATATCAGAGACTTATTAACTGTTTGGCAGCATAAGCTCTGTGTCTCATATCTCCCAAGCTTCCTTTCATTAACTGCCTTACACGCCTTCTGGTAAGTTCCAGAGCCTCCGCGGGCACATATGGAGATTTACCTAAAATAAACAAACAAACAAACACACACACACACAAAAACAATCCCCACCCCCAGAGGCACATTCACACATACAGATACACACTGCCCTTTGTTACTTACAGCATAAATATCTCAGAATAGTTTATACTGATAATGTGGACATATTTTATACTCAAAATGTTTAATTACATAGCCATGAAAGAACTAGAGGGGTTGGGCATCTCTGTCAGGGTTTATTTTATTATAAGAAAGAAAGACCAATTTAAGTAACAGTAAAACAAGAGGAGGGTAACAGCAGTGGTAGCTGCTAGCATTTATCACATACCTGTCATGTGACAGCAGTGCCTGCCATGTGCTTTCATTTCATCCTTACAACACTCCCACTAGGCAGGTACTATTATACCCATTTTACAGATGAAGCAGCTGAGGCACAATTGGATTAATAACCTCACCAAGCTCACACAGCTGGTCAGTAGAGTGAATCCAGGTGGTCGAGGGTCTCAGAATCTCACAGGAATTAAAAGACATGAAAGGAAGTGTAATCAAGATCCATGGTAACTGAGTGGAACATTTACTGCTTATCCTTTTGCCATGGTATTCGAGAATGCTTGCCCCAACTCCCAAGACCACAAGAGTCTTTTACACCCTTGTTCTGGGTGGAATGATGTTCCCCTAAAATTTATGTCTACTTGTACCTGTGAATGTGACCTTATTTTTGAACAGGGTCTTTGAAGATGTAATGGAGCAAAAATGAGGTCATACCAGATTAGAGTAGGCCCAAACCCAGTAGCTGGTGTCCTATGAGAAGGGAAAATTTTGGACACAGACCAGCAGAGGGAAGATAAGCACATAAAGATGGAGGCAGAGATCTGAGCTATACCACCACAAGATAAGGAAGGGCGATGACTGCTAGTGACCAGAAAAAGCTAGAAAAGTCAAGGAAGGATCATTTTCTAGAGTCTTTGGTGGGAACATCACCCCTGCTGATGTCTTGATTTTGGACTTTCAGCTTTGATAACTGTGACAGAATAAATTTCTGTAGTTAGCATTGAGCCAATTAGTTTGTGGGATTTTACTGCAGCAGCCTCAGAAACTAACACACATGCTAACAATGAGACTCAGGTTAGAAAACAGAGATTACCTGTGGTTGGCTAATGATGGCTTCCCAAGATATGTCCATGTCCTAGTCCCCTGAATCTGTGAATATTACCTTAATTGGAGACAGGATCTTTGCAGATGTAATTAAATTAAAATCCCTACATTGGGAGATTATCCTAGAATATAGAGGTAGTTCATAAGTGCCATTATAAATGTCTTTATAAGAGAGAGGCAGAAGGACATGGAAATAACCTCAATGCCCATCAACTCTGGAATGGATTAGCAAATAATGGTACATGCACAGCCATAAAAAGATGATGACTTCACAAATTTTGTAATATCCTGGATGAAGTTGAAACACATTCTTCTTAGTAAAGAATCACAAGAATGGAAGAGCAAACATTCAATGGACTCGATACTAATATGAAGCCAGTAGACAATCCAGTGCATGCCACTCAGAAAAACTCAGTTCAACTCAAGTTGGGGAGAGGAATAACACAGGAAGGGAGGAAGTTGGGGTGCTCTCACCAAATGGGTATGGGTAGGGAGTTGGCACACTTTGGTGGGGGGGACATAACCACAAGATGAATTCTACTTAACCAAATCAAATTTTTGTTGCTTGTACCCTCACAATAACCTGCAATAAATTTACTTAATTAAAAAGAAAAAGAAAAAAGAGGGAGAGGCAGAGAGAGATTTGGCACACCCACAGAGGAGAAGGTGATGTGAAGACAGAGGCAGAGAAGCTAGGGATGCTGAAAGTTGCAGAAACTGAAAGAGGCCAGGAGTTGATTCTCTTTTAGGACCTAGCGAGGATGCATAGCCTTCCCAATGCCTTGATTTAGGACTCCTGGCCTCCAGAACTATAAATTAATAATCTTTCTTTAAGTCACCAAGTTTGTAGTCATTTGTCACAGCAGCCAAAAAATACTAATCCACTGCCACAGGTGTTTCAAACAGAAAAGTATTCAAAGAATAGGTCCTCACAAAATCCTCAGAAGAAGTTTATCTGCAGATGTGAGAGGCAGTCCCAGGTCTAGATGCTGCAGGAGCTGTGTCACCCCCCAGCACTGGAACTGGTGATGAGACAGAAGGACACGGAACCTGATCACTGCAGCGTTAGCTCCCAGCATTATAAAGGAGGAGGGACAATTAAAAGGGTAGTACAGGGAAATGGGACATCCGATTGGGAGAAAAATAGATGGAGAATACAGCAAATAATATCCAGCACCACACAATATTTGGAATATTTAGCCATTCTAAATATTCTCCATCTACTAGTTATGGGCATGACATTTGGACTGGGCACCAGTCCTAAGCAAATGATATGCACAGTAATGTTGTGTACCGGCTAAGCACCAGCTCTCTTAACACAAAAGAGAAATGTGGTTTTTTTGTTTTTTTTTTTTTTTAGTTTATTTTGAGCAAAGCCATACAACTTTTGGATTAGCTTCCAGGGGGCCTTTCCCCTGGTTAGGTGTTGGCCACCTTTATGTTGGTGAAGTAGGCAGTAAATAGTTAGCAAAGTCCATATTTGTGAGAAATTCTCCTAAAAATATGGTAAATATGGTGTAAGTTTCTCAAACACATGCCATCTTACATTGGTTCTAAAATGCTGTCCGTTTTAAGACATATCATTACTTTATGCACCACTGAGAAAGAAAATAGATGCTGGCAATTTAACTATGACATGATATTTGTTTTAATATACATTCTGGGCTGAGCAATGATAAAGTATAGAAAGGTGCTTGGCACAGAATCAATTTCCTATGGCATCTCAAAAGGTAATGTAGAATGATCCATCCTAAGACTCATTGTTTGTGGGCACATTTTTACCAGGCCTTTTGGCTATGGAGGAATCAAATAAAACATGAAATCATATTATTCCATTTCTATCTTCTTTTAAGTTCTATTTTTTATGATTATAAATGAAAGAGCTTACTGTAGAAAATACAGAAAAGTTCAAAGAGGCAATCAAAACCATATATATGGGCACGGGGGCCCCACGGAACCTCCTGTTAATGAAAGCAAACAGCAGGGAGATGCATATAATTCTCAGGAAACTCACTTCCTCTCCACATCTCAAAGAGAGATGAAAAAAACTGTCATAGTAGGAATGTTGCTTTTGGTTTTGCTTAATAAATTCCTCTTGACTCCTGTGGTACTGTATAATGTAGGTCATTCCTCAGGTTATTTTCATTTTAATGAATTGCTAAGTTTATAACACATTTACAGTATGCACAACTAAATGGAATTTGACTGCACTGCCTTTCTGAAAACAGTCTTTAACTTGGCATAGGCACTTTTTGCTAGAATTATTTCTACATGCTACACGATTTCTCTTATCTCTGCAGAGCCATGCTAGAGTTTTCAAAAAGTAATCTATTAGTGAATAATAATGTGGAAAAATTCTGATTCAAGGCCTATTGCACAGGAAGTGCTCGGAAAATGCTAGTTAGTGTTCACATTATTAACACAAATGTAGGATTTAAATTTAGTAGTACTTCTGCAAATGGGTGATACAGAAATAAATAAGGCAGACTTAACTTGACTTGCATTTATTATCTGCAGAAACTTGTACAAGCAACTGTAATTTTATAAGCCTCAGCTTCCCTTTACTTAAAAAAGGATAATATTTTTTCAAATCTCAAAGAGTTCTATTAACTGAATGAATATAGGAAAATACCTAGAACAGTACTTAGCACAGTTGGCACTCAAACATCACGTTCCTTCCTTTCCTTATTCATCCATTTCCCCCTTTTTGGCAGAGAGGTGCCTATTAAGGTACCTATGTTATAGCAAATGGAATACCTTGTTTCTAGACACCATAAGAATTCAAACTTGATCATTTCTATAGATACTATAAAAAGAATAATTGCCAGGACAAAATAGAAAAAATGAATGAAGGAAGGAATGAGTGACTTCCGTGCTTGTTAGATTTATTCCAAGGTCATGTCATAAAAATAGACGGATGAAGAAGATAGTCACAGTAATGGGCCTAGGCGTATTAATTATATCCTGGTTCATGGCAAACTACCCCCAAACTTAACAAACATTTGTTATTGTACAGTTTCTATGGGTCTGAGATCAGAGAAGTTTAGGTGAAAGAAAAATATATACATTCTTCACGAAAAGTATGATGCAATTACTTCTTCTAAGATAAATTTTGAGAATTTTTGTATATAAAGGAATTTAAGGAAAAAGAATAAGAGAAAAAATGGGAGAAAAGCTGAGACACACAGACAGATTCTGTCTGAGAATACAGTTTAAAATTTTAAGGAACTGTCAAATTAACAGGAGAAACTTTTTTTCCTGTAATGTGCAGAGTACAAAGGCTCACCAAGCACCAATTTAAATAAATGCTAAAAGTTTTAGACCTGAGAATTTTTTTAAATTTTAAGGTAAAGGGAAAAGGAAATTAGAAATTTTTGATTATGAAACTATGATTGAACAGGCTGGCCTTAGATCCAATTCCTCTGGCACTGTAGAGTCCACATACCATTTTGAATTGGTCTATTTATTCCAGTGCACCACTGACATGTTGTTATTCATGTGAAAATAAAATAGAAAAATAGTATTTTCTATTGGAGGATGCATAAAGCATACCATTCAAGCATATCATGTTTTCTGCTTCCTAGAAAAAATGTACACTTTGGCCAACTGAAGTAATTATCAACTAATTAAAAATGGGGAAATATGGTAGGGAAAATCAATTATACGAATAGTAAATTATAAATATTTGAAATATTTCTTGTTAGAAAACTGCAAATACAGAAAACATTTTTGAATGGGAATGTCATAATTTGGTATCAGTAATAATGCCATTTATTAAGGGCTTTTAATAGGTTAAAAGTTTTAATCACACAGTTTCATATAAAAATTTTGGCCTGGCTCAGCGCCTGTGGCTCAGCGGGCTAAGGCGCCATCCACGTACACCTGAGGTGGCGGGATCGAATCGAGCCCAGGCCTGCCAAACAACAATGACAGCTGCAACCAAAAAATGGCCGGGCATTGAGGCGGGCACCTGTAGTCCCAGCTACTTGGGAGGCGGAGGCAAGAGACTCTCTTGAGCCCAGGAATTGGAGGTTGCTGTGAACTGTGATGCCACAGCACTCTATCCAGGGTGACAGCTTGAGGCTCTGTCTCAAAAAAAAATAAAAATAAAAAATAAATAAATAAATAAAAATTTTGGCCTAAAATTCCAAATGATAGTGAAGAAATAAGAGAATTGTCAGGAGAGCTAGAAGTATGGGAGATGGCGGCATCTGAATTTCTCTCCATGGGTCTGGTGAAGACAATAGATATCGTTTCATTCCTCACTATTGTCAATTAGGAAAAAAAGATGCAATTTTATGTACAAACATATATGTAGCAAGTGAAAGCAATTGGACATATATATTCCAACTCAGCATGTAAGAAAATTGAGCCAGGAATAAATAATTCTCAAGAGACAAAAACTAAATAAGAGCTTTGGTATTAGGTTCCACCCTCAGCAGAGGTGTCAATCTATTTTCAAAACTATCCCTGGACTCACTGGCCCAGAAGCTGCCACATCTTCAGCAATTCCTTCATGCTAGAAATGACATCAACAGAATATTGAGGACACATTACTCCTTCCCTTTTCCCCCAGAGGTATCTGGTTACTACTACGATGTTTTTTTGCTATGTTTTCTCTGTTGTTTATACCGTTGGTCCAGGTCAGAGCCCCCTAGTAGTAAGAGAATAATTTTCATTAAGTCAGATTAATCTTGAGCTGGGCTATAAACATGACCTTTGCGCAGGAAACCTGTCTGAATGGGAAAGAAGATATTGAACTATATTAAGCAATTAAAAAATCCATTCCTAAAACCCCAACAGTGCAAAATCAAGGAGTCAGTGAATGGAATCCAATAACTGTAACCCAGTCAGCATAGATAATATGGAATTTTGTGTAGTGAACCAATCTATTCTTAGACAGAATTATACTTAAACCATCTATAAACGACTGAGAACCTTAATCTGTGTTGGAGGTTTTGTAACATTTTAGTGTCCAGAAACTTTCACGTTAAAGATGCCAAAATTTGTATGCTTTATTTTGACATGTAATACTACATTGCCAGGGGAAGTAAATAATGTGTAGCTATTGTCTTTAGAATTAAACATCATCTCTAATTGAAATTTGGTTATTATTTTTATGTTTCAATAGCTGGTGTGATGGAGTCTTACAGCTATAAGATTTAAGGTGTAAGATTTGGTTTAAGATTTATGGGTAATAGTGCACTCTTCAGGATGGGTAGAAAATATTTAGAAGAATTAATCTTCCATGTTGATATGTTGGGTTTTTTTTCCCTGCTTGTCTATCATATCTTGCCTTCATCAATCTCTGAGGATAATTCTAGATGATGATTTGAATAGGATAGACAAAGTCGAGAGATGAGTCCATGGAAACACCAAGACTCAGATGACATCTACTATTTCTTCCTTGTAATGAACCAAGAGCTGAGAGCCCCCTCAGACCACAAATTAGAACTTAGTGGGAGCCCCAACAAGCATAGAAATAAGAAGAGGTGATTATTAAAACTACTTGTGAAAGCTGTTTAAAGTAGTCCAAATCCCAAGATACCACATAGGATGGCATAAAATAAAACCCAAGTAACTGTTTACAAATACTAGGTGAAAGACAAGGCCCACTTGAGGGAGAGAGGAGAGGACAAACCAAGGCAAATAAAAGGGAGAGTTGTAAGGGGTCAGAATCATTAAGATTTCCAGAAATAATTGTGAAATCAGTGTAGAGCATTCTAAAGATAGAAGTTCTACTTGAGGACCAGAAAGGCATCACCTTTGTTACCCAAGAAGGTCCTCATGATGACAGGACTCAGTATAGTGTCTGACACAGAGTGAGTGCTCAATGCCTGTTCAGAAATGAATCAGTTTCCATTTGACTCCCCAATCCCACTAATAGGGATCTACCCAGAAGGAACAAAAAGTCATTATATCATCAAGACATTTGCACTAGATTGTCTAGTGAGGCTCAATGTACAATCACTAAGATGTGGAAACGACCTAAGTGCCCATCAATGCATGAATGTATTAGCAAATTGTGGTACATGCACATCATGGAATACTATTCAGCCATAAAAAGGTGGTGACTTCACATGCCTGTAATATCCTGGATGAAGTTGAAACACATTCTTCTTAGTAAAGTATCACAAGAATGGAAGAGCAAATATCCAATGTGCTCAATATGAATATGAAGCCAGTAGAAGATCTAATGCATGTCCACATAGGAGAAAAACTCATTTCAGTTCAAGTTGGGGGGAGGGGTAGCAACGGAGAGGGAGAAGGTTGGGGTGAGGAAGTATAGGGTGCAGGTGTTTAGCACACCTGTGTGTGGGACATAACCATAAGAGGGACTCTACCTTACAAAATAAAAATTTTGTCCTGGTTATTTCTAACTGCCTCACATTAAACTGAAATAAAAAAAAAACCCAAAGAACAAAACCTATACTTGCTCCAATGTTAAATTGTTTGGAGGAAATAAAACATGCTTCACACACATACACACCAAAACAACAACAACAACAAAACTCACAAGCCAGTAAAGAAAAAGAAAGAAATCCAAGAGTGAGTGGAGGTGTTGCTGCCTGAGACAGGGAGAAGATCCCTTCTTAGAGATACACTGATTCTCTCATCACTTGTAGGATTGCAACTAGGAGCAGAACAGACAAATCTGGGTATAACACACATATCTTAGAAATTTTCCATACCATAGAAAAGTATCTAGGAAGGGAGCCTCAAGAATTCAGTCTAAGCATGCCCATGATGGCGGGTGGGGCTCTGTCATGCTCTGCAAGGCTCTCTGCTATTAGCTCAGTCTTAGCCTCTTAGTTTTGCTCACCCAAGCATAGTATTTTATAATAAAATTTAAGAAACATTCCTAAAACACAAAATGATTTATGTTTGCTTCAGAGATTTTTTTTTTTTTGGTGAGAACTGGAGAATCTGATTCTAAACTGTAGGCATGAACTTGGGGCTCAGAGAACTCTAGGGGGAAAGCAGATAATGGGTGTTGGAAAATAAAGGGAGGTCACAGCCTGAGGACCTGGGGGAAGAAGTAGTGAACTAGCAAATGGCCCCAAACAATCACCACACTGAAGTTTTATTGCAGAGGCTTGACTTTGTCAGCAAACAGGCAGGTATGTTTGCTTCATCTCCTGTGCAAATGCTGGTGACAATAACCTAAGGGCGAGTGGGTGATTCATTTCATTTTTGTAGTTGTAAGGATAATAATTATTAGAATTATTATATACAGTTCTGATCTGGAAAGGTCCTTAGTGATATTTACATTACAAACTCTCAAGCTTTATTTTCCTAATATACAATACAAACATTCATAAGCATATTCTTAAGAAGGAAGGGACACTCAACAAACACTACAACAAACCCAAGTAATCTAACTCGAAAATCAGCAAAGGACTTAAATAGACACTTCTTTCCCTAAGGATGATATGCAGATGGCCAAAAAGCATATGGGTAGATGTCCAACCTTACTAGTAAAGTGGGAATTGCAAATCAAAGTCACAATGAGATATCACCTCACAATTATTTGGATGACTACAAGACAAAAGGAGAAAATAGCAGGTGAAGATGTGATGAAACTAGAACGTTGTGCCCTCCTGGCAGGAATATAAAAAGGTACAAAGATATGGGAAACAGCATGATGGTTTCTCAAAAAGTTAAAAAATATTATGATATAATGTTTACAAGATCCACCAATTCTACTTCTAGGTATCTGCTTTCCCCCTAGGGTTCTCTGAACCCCAAGTTCATGCCTACAGATTAGAATCAGATTCTCCAGGTCTCAACAACAACAAAAAAACCATCTCTCTGCAGCAAACATAAATCATTTTGTGTTTTAGGAAAGTTTCTTAAATTTTATTATAGAATACTATTCTTAGGTGAACAAAACTAAGAAGCTAAGAAAAAAAGAGAAAAAGTGAAAGCAGGATCTTGAAGAAATATTTGCACATCCACGTTGATAACAGCACTATTCATAATAGCCAAGAAGTGGAAGCAATCTATGTATACTTCAGCTTTAAAAAGGAAAGAAATTCCAATATAAACTAGCACACAGATGAGCCTTGCAGCCAATAAACTAAGTGAAATCAGCCAGTCACAAAAAGACAAATACTACTTGATGCCATTTATAAGAGGGACTCAGAGTAGTCAGATTCATAGAAACAGAAAGTAGAGAAGGGGGGTTGCCAGGGTTGGTGGTGGGGAGTTAGGAAGCTGTGGTTTAATGGGTATAGAATTTCAGTTTGCAAAATAAAATCTTTCTGAAAATTGATTCCACAAAATATGTGAATGTATTTATATTTCTGAACTGTCCATGTAACAATGATTAAAATGATAATTTTTATGTTATACTTTTTTAAAACCAAAATTTTAAAAAATAGGAAAAAAAAAGAAAGAAGGGATGACACCAAATAGATACTAGTAAGACACAACTGGTGACCCCTGGTGGTGGTAGATGGCTTCCTTTTGAGTATCCTAAGCTTGGTATTTAAGCCACTGTACCAGCTAATACTGTGTTAAACTCATCAGCAGACGCCAAGCACCCAACAGAGCTCCTGAATGATTGCTCTGAGTGTGCACCCACGGGAATAGTGAGATAAACAAACTCAGGGGCTGAAGACAGATCATAAATATATTATTTTAGTAGAACCCAACCAAATTAGTATCTAGTGACTTTGAAGTCCTCTTTTTGCACTGGGGACCAACTTTAGGTCCTGAGACATGAGGTGTGCGAGAGGTAGCTGATTATTTGGAGAGTCAGCCATGCTTCTCTGTCAGGTTTCTTCTAAACCTGGCTTAGGCATGAGCAGTCAGATAGAACTCACAATTGAATGAGGGCCCAGCTCAAGACAGCAGCCAGAAGGACTCGAGGGGCTAACACAGGATCCCAAGCCTCAAGAGTGGCACGTCTACTTGCTTTTCTTGTTAACACTGTGGGAAGAAGGACTCATTTTATAATCATACGCCACAGTGAAGTCTTGGCTTTGGAAGTGAAATCCCACCCTGGCTGCTTGATTGAATGGAAAGAGCTTTTCATTGCGAATATAGACAGTCCCCCAGTTATATAAATAAACATTGGACTGACGTATGACTTGCACTTATGAATGGAGGTTATTACAGGTAAGTGTACTCGTTCCAACTTACATACAGACAGTAAATTTCAGTGTCTCCCTCACAGTGCTGGGTTTTAGTTCATGTCCGTGGAATATGTGGAGAGAAGGAATTGTCCAGGGATTGCCAATTCCCACAGTGGCCAGCAAGGCAGGAAGGTCCTCTGAGGTACCAGGAAGATGCCCAGGTTGGAACTTAAATGTAAGGCTAGATTTGGAATTGCAGCAAAGATCATCTAAGGACTGATCTTGATGGAAAAAAGACTGGCTAGGTGACCGAGCTGTCAGGCCTTCAAGTTCCTGTCTTTCTCTGATTGGTCCTAGCTGACTTACCATCACTAGGGCATATTGTTTCAAAGGGAAATTCTCTCATTTATTGTTTTCTGTTTGAAATCAGCAACTGTGCTTTATCCTTCAAATAATAACTACCTAGTAGGTGACCAGTAAATACTTTTTATTTCATTTATACCAAATTGTGGCTAGATTACGACCCAATTCAATGTGCATGAACAATTTCCTTTGTCTTGTAGCCTTCTTTCCCTCATATAATTTATCATCTGTGATAGCAGGCTATAATGCAAATGATTGTGAACATTTCATAATGTGGAATAAGAATAGAAAAGAATCCTATTTTGTAAAAGAACTTCTCTTAGGCTTCTCTACCAACATTCACTTCATATTTGGGAAAACATTAAAAGAGGTGTATTGAACTGCAGAAGCTGATTTTTCTAATTGCCCAGGCTTCATTCTGGGGTAAATCACTGTTTACCCCCAGCTGCTTTTGAAATACATGTACATAGACAAACGCACGTGTACCCCGTGAGCTCAGCAGAGCAGGAAAAAAGAAGCAAAAATGATTTCACATCCTACATGGTTTTGCCTTATCAGTTGCTAATAACTATTAACTACAACCTGAACGGTGGCAGTGGGAACATTTCTCTGCTAACTGAAGTTGTTACTTGGACCTGGGAGTAAAATGCCTCAAAGGCAGAGGGAGCCTGTTTGCCAGTCAGGCAAAGTGTTCTCTGCAAAGTAGGTTTTGATAGGACTGCAGTGGGTGTGACACGATCCGGGGGCAGGAGTGTGCATGCAGGATGCTGAGTTCTGACCACCCTAAGGCATCTTCCCTTCATGACCAATGCTGACACCAAAGCAAGGTCAAAGCAAGGTCAAAGCATGATTAGTTTGGACTTGCTAAACCAAGGTCTAACAGAAAACAAAACATAACATAACATCACAAAAAAACAAGCATCAAGCTTCCATATCACACTTTTAAAAGCCACAGATAATGCAGAGCTATGAGCTTGAAAGTAATAGTTCTTAAATACCTTCAATAATCATTATAATTCATAAAATATTACATAATTCATTGTATAATATTAAGAGGAAAAATTGTAAATATTATAAAATTATTAATTATAAAATACTAAGAAAAAATTATAAATAGAGAAAAGCTATTAAGCAGATAGCTTTTCTACAGCATAAAAGCTAAAGGCCAGCACACCTTAACCCTATGCCCTCTAGTTCAAGCACTGGAGCACACACATTCTTCTAGCAGTAGCTGCCATTCTGCTCACACAGGAGAAAGGGAGTGTACTTCTAACTTAGCTGTTGTCCCCAGTCTTCTGGGTGACCTTGCACAGAAGATCATTTTGCCCCTGTCTACTACCCCTCCAAAGCTGTGAACTGCCTGCCCCTTCTATGTGCTTGTAGACCAAGGCGGTTAGGGGGTTAGGGTGAGGAAAGTGAGACCAGTGGTTCTCAACCTTCCTAATGTCACGACCCTTTAATACAGTTCCTCATGTTGTGGAGACCCCCAACCATAAAATTTTCGTTGCTACTTCATAACTGTAATTTTGCTACAGTTATGAATTGTAATGTAAATATCTGATATGCAGGATGTATTTAGGCGACTCCTGTGAAAATTCAACTCCCAAAGGGGTCATGACCCACAGGTTGAGAACCGCTGCCCTAGACCAACAAAGGAGGCAGGTGACAGAAATCCGAAGGAGAGCCAAGCAGCAGCGGAGCACAGCAGCTGGGGACAAGCTCCACCCTTCCTCAGCATTTGTTTTCCTTTTCCTATGGATTATTTTCTGGTTCCTTGGTGGGCCAGATCAACATTTATCTTTTCCAAAGGTTCTTCTTGAATAGGCAAGTAGTAAGGATCTTTATCCTCCTAGGGACAGCCAGCTGACAAGTCCCTAAGACACACTCTCTTACCACCTGTGATGTGGGCCTTGACGTTGAGAGAGAGAAAGTCAAATGACAAAGGAGAAGAAACCTTAGTCTCAGAGCAAGTCATACTTGCTAACACAGGATGTGGGATAAATGCATGTCTGCAGTTGGGTGGTAGTTTCCTAAGATTAATGAGTGATTTACAAAATCAATACAATGTTTGGCTTGTTTCTGCAAAAACTTGGTTAAAAAGGTTCATTTCTATTTATCATCTTATTTCCAAAGCTTGTTGAGACAAGATGAAAAAAACAACAAACCAAGCCAATAATTGAGCTATTTGAAATTGTGACTATTGATAAACTGTTATTGTCATAACATACATAAATTATTTTAGGTTCTTACCTATTGATTTCTTTCAACAGCATGGTAATAATCTTTAGCAGGTGCTGAGACGTTCCTAAATTTAGTAAGTGACCAGGTGTTCAAACAAATATTCAGTATTCATAAGCCTGTTCCATTGGTTTCATTGTTGCTAAGTTAGTAAGTTTCAAATAAATGGTAATGTGCACATTTCCCCATTCATCATATTATTCTTCTTCTTGTTAAATTTCAGATTGGTATAAGGTTACAAACTATTAGGTTACATTGTGTTTGTTAGGTAAAGTCCATACCACACACACCTCCTGGGTAAAGGGCTCATTGCATTATTTGTTAGTTGGAATTAACCCTGGAAAGCAGATGGCCCTGAGATACTCCTTAAAAAGCAGATTCCTGGGACCTACCTCTGATTTTCAGGATGTCTGATGCACACTGTGTTCCGGCACCATTGCCCTCTTCTGCGAGGTTTCCTCCCTCAGAGGAGAGTCATGAGGGCAGCACCTACCTTTAGAAATGACCACCTTGAACTGTGAGCTTTATTCTGCTGATTTTGACTCCGCTATAAAGAAAAGGCTGCCTAGTTATACATGCAGCAAAGTGGGAGCTGCAATTGTATGGAATTAAATTAAATGTTCTCTGCAAAACATTTATGAATGCAGGTTCAGTCCAGCAATTCTTTCCTTTCCTTTTACTTTCAGCTTCCTCGTTTGTACACATGATGACTGAGGTATCAGAAGATCTAAAAATCCCAGGTAGTACCATTTGAGCTATAATAATTGGCTTTTCTTGTTACCAAGGCATGTCCTTATCCCAGAACTTGTGGATAAGATATGATTTCACTGGAAACATCTGTGCTATTTCTTGGAAGTATTGTGGTTAGAGGAGTGATGAAACTCATGGAGAATTGATTCAGTGTATGAATCTAATCAGTTTAGACTCCAGGGTTTATCTCTACAACTCAAGTAGCCACCCACCTTGCTTTATGTTTCTTCCTTCAGTTGGGAGGGTCAGTTCAATTGTTCCCCAGCTTTCCTTTTAGTGCTTTTTCTCAAGTTTAACAAGTCCACATCTCTACTTAAATAAATTGTGTTCCTAACTATTCCACCACACAGCAGGCATTGTTCTCTTTTAGGTTGCTGGGCTGTCTGTAGCCTACTATTTTGTTGGCATTGAATCATATTTTAATTTACTACATGCTTTGTATTGCCATTCAACTTTTTAACATTCCATAAACTCCGGCTGCAGGTATTATATGTTCTGTTCTTTTGCCCTGCCCCCTCTCCCTACTTTTACCTCTTCACATTAGATTTCAATTCTGGAAGATTCGAAGCATTTAGACACTCTGTTTACTTTTGAAAGTCAATAATATTGAACAAAATAATAGGAAAAGAAAGGCATCCTCTTGAATAGACTTAGACATTAGAAATGTTCAGTTTCTTGATGAAGCTCAAACAGGGTGTTTTTCCCTTGCACGTTGCACATTTTGCAAACATACAAGTATGTGGTATAGAATGGCTTTCCAGGAAAAGGACTCTTTTCCTCATTGAGATTATGCCTGACTTATAAAGGCTAAATAAAAATTCAAAAAAACTTGTCTCCCAAAGGGGAGCTCCTGTCAGCACTTAGAGATTTGTCTTCAATCCCACAGCAACTGGGAGCTGATTTCTAGTGATTTTCACATTATTGCTCCTCTTCCCCCCACCCTGCCACTTTTTCCTTTATTTGAGAATTTCCTATAGCTATTCCTGATTTGCTTATCTCCGCATAGTCATTCAGTTTCTGCTAAACAACGCTTTGAGCTCTTTAGTTTCTTCTACTTGCATTTATTCTTTTAGCCAAACACATTGCAACTAGTATTTAAATCTTTCTACGTTTTAGAAAAAAGATGAAAAACAGAATTCACCAGTCCTTAAAAAGAGGACTGAGATTGGAGCGGCACCTATGGCTCAAAGGAGTAGGGTGCTGGCCCCATATGCAGGAGGTGGCACTTTCAAACCCAGCCCCAGCCAAAAACTGCAAAAAAATAAAATAAAATAAAATAAAGAACTTAGAACACACCTACGGCATCTTCAGCTATTGTCTGCAACACTTGGATGTGCCACTCCTGGGATTAGATCCACCAAATTTTATTTGGCAGAAGACCAGCAATTCTGCCACACAGCGAAGAGTGGCCTCTCAAATCTGTTCCGCCTCAGTTGCAATGCTAATAATGTTTATAATGGGAATACCAGGAAAATTTTAACCACATCGAAGTAATCTTCACTCTATGTCTAAACAACATAAAGGTAATTTTCACTTTAACAAAATAGCTAAGCGAACCATCAAGAAAACATCACTTTATCAAAGTAACCTTTACTAACATTGCGACATCTATTGTCTATGTATGACTACTTCCTGAAAGCCTCCGGAGACAAACATCCTCACGATTGGGGTGGAACCTTACCTAGGTAATTACGGGCTGGAGGGTGGGAGGAGAATGTGAGCGGAGAGACTAGGTCAGCGGTTAGGCTTCAGCTTAGCTTTTCAGACTCCATCGCGCAGGCTGCTTATCTGGCTTCGGAGGGAAGACGGCTTAGACGCAGCTATTAGGTGGCGCTCACGCGAGCACAGTGAAGGGCGTGCAAGGTGGATCCGCAGTGCCAAGTGGCCCTGAAGAAGGAACAGGGAGGTATCGGTGGGTTCCGGGGGCACAGTGGGCGGGAATCAGCTATGTTTCTCTTCACTTCTGACTGCCCAGGCGATGGCGGTAGCACATCATCACCCAAATAGTGAACACGGCTAGGGAGGCTTTGGTTTGTGGGTTAACTCTGTGCCCCTGTGCCCCACGGGTTGAAGAAACAGGTCCTAGACACAGTCTAGGACACTAGAGGGGAAAGCAGAGAGGGGAGAGCATGCCCTGGCTCATGGCGTTGCTAAGTCAGCTTGGTGCCTGGAATGGCAGCTGATGGACAGGCACAGAAGCAGCGGCCTGGGTGTCTGGAGGGAAGCGGGGTGAGGTCGGCTGGCAACACTGTCTACAGACAGGACTGGCCCTTAACCACCAAGAAGGAGAAAGAAAATGCAATTTTAGCAGATATAATGTTGGGGTAAGCATCCTCCTCTTATTTCAGCTGAATCCTTTGCTCTCAGGTGTCTTGGGGACTAAAGGCTGAATGAATATGACATGAATGATAAAAGTCCCCTGTGTCTTAGGCACTATATCAAGTTATCTTTCTATATAACTTCCAACACTTACTATTAAAATTTAGCAGGAATAATGTGTGGATGCATGGCATACTTCCTGTGAAGGACACAGCTACAACTTAAACTTCACCTTGCAAATGAAAATAATCCAACCTAATCATTTGTACCCTTATAGCAAACAGAAATTTTCTAAAAAGGACAAAAAAGATTAAAACTTTAAAATATTCAAAAACCCAAAAGTTAGCAACAATGTCTAATTTTAATTACCTTTGTTATAAACAGTTCAACTAATCTGTCATGGTTAGCTGGTTACTGGGTTGATGGCTCATGAATGTAGATATACTGGTTTGATTTCAACAAAGCAGGTGCAGGTTGAGCATCCCTCATTCTGAAATCTGAAATTTGAAATGCTCCAAAATAAGAATCCCTTTGAGCCTTGACAGGACACCACAAGTGGAAAAATCCCTTTCCTGATCACCTGACCTCATGTTGGAGGTGGCAGTCAAAACACAGGTGCCCAGCATACAATTTATTCAGCGTTTCCAGGAGACAAAAGGCCTTCTCAGCCCCCTTCAGCTGTGATATAACTTTCTATATCATCCTGCTTTGCTTCATGCAAGCATGCCCACAAAAGTAATAAAATAGCATATGCACAGGCAAGATGTGCACAAAATTATTAAAAACCTTGTATAAATTTATCATCAGTTTAGGTGTATAAGCTGTAGAACATAAATAAATTTTGTGTTTAGGTTTAAGTCCCATCCCCAAGCTTTCTGTTATGATGTGTATACAAATAGCCCCAAATTTGGTAAATCTGAACTCTGAAACACTTCTGGTCCTAAGCATTTTGGATAAGGGATTCCCAATCTATAACAAGATCTAACCTAGTCTACAGTAGTCTAATATTCATGATCTTATGGTGATGGGCATAAAGTGAGATTTTTATCCCGAAGATTTTATATAACAGTAAACCTAGACTGGAAAAAGACGTAAAGTCCCAAAGTACAAATAATTTTTGGAAGGATTTTTATTTCCCTACCATACTATATATGTTTATTTAATACTAGCTCTTTAGGGCAGCACCTGTGGCTCAAAGGAGTAGGGCGCCAGCCCCATATACCAGAGGTGGTGGGTTCATACCCAGCCCCAGCCAAAAACTGCAAAAATAACCTAGTTCTTTAAATTAGAAGCTTAGTAAGAGTAGAAGATTTAATCTCTTTAGATGTGGAGTTATTAAACTAAAATTAAGCTTCATGTCTTACATTGATAAATAAATATCCTAATAAAATTCTGGTACAACTATTTTAAAGTTTATACAAAGTTATATAGTTGATGACTACTTAATGAAATTCAACACAGACAGAGCAGATTTTATTAAGAACATGAAGGCCACATTATAGGTGTGAAGTATATATAGTTGTATTTACATTTCTTTTATGACTAATGATGTTGAGCATCTTTAAAACAATATTAATCATTTGTATGCCTACTTTAGAGAATCATCTTTATTTTTCAAAAGTATTTTTGCCTGGTATAGATTTCTAGGTGGACAAGGTTTTTCTTCAGTGTATTAAAGATTCTGATCCACTGTCCTATCACTTGCATTGTTTCTGAAAAGCAATCTGCCATAACTCTTATCTTTGTTCTAATGTGACTTTTCCTCTAATTTCTTTTATGATTTCTTTAACTTACTTGTTTTGAGCAATTTGATTTTTATGTTGGTAGATGTAATTTGTTTATGTTTTCTGTGCTTGGAGTTCACTGAAATTCTTGATATCATGGACTTACCAGGTTTTTTTTTTTTTCTATTTTTATTTTTTTATTTTATTTATTTATTTTTTTTATTGAATCATAGCTGTGTACAATAATTCAATCATGGGGTACAGTGTACGGGCTTCAGATACAATCAGAGATATTTTCATCAACCTGATTGCAATAACATTCAAGAGACTTTCTCATTACTTTGTGAGAACAAT